>CM031943.1:3010748-3150748 GCA_018749465.1 Paracanthobrama guichenoti
TACATGCAAACATTGGTAACACTTTATTTTAAGGTGACATAATTACACATTACTACATGTACTTACCATAGTAATAACAGTAAATTATGTATAATTACAGGTAATTAAATCTAAACCAAACTGTAACTCTATGAAGTTACCAAACTGTACATGAAGTTTTATTATTATATTAATATTATAAATAGAAATTAATATTACTCAGCACTCATTTGAGTAAGTACAATGTAACTACATCACCTTAAAATAAATTGTAACCCAAACATTTTCTACAGGCCTTAATATACCATAGTATAGCAAAGTGAAAAGAAGATAAAAAATAAAATTAAAAAAGGTAAGTTTTAAGTGAGTTCTCATTTCAGTGTGCAATTACACCGGTGTTTCTTTAACAAGACAAAGCAATTTACTATAAAGCCCAAGCATCAATATCATGGCAAATGATACCCAACATTGAGGCTTTAAAATGGAAAATTACTAAAGAGAATGGAAATCATTTTCCCCCGGAAGACGAATGCATTGCACTCGGCCAATCGTTTGTAATTTTAAACCTCTTTTTCAAAGATTATAGCTCCTGGACATTATAGGAAAAAAAAAAAAAAAAAAGTAGAAGAGCACTTTACACTGTGTGTGCGAGGTGCAAACGTACATGTGCCGTCTGTTAACCATGTTAGTGTGATGCACAGGAACCCTGTACTTTAATATGACAGGCACACAGTAATGAACTAATTGAGAGCACTTTGTCTAATTCAGAAGATAACAGACCTGAACTGAAATCCTGTTAACGTTTGTTAATGAACATGATATATATAAAAATAAAAAAATAAACTGTCCTTGGTTAGAAGAATGGTGAGAAGGACGATCTTCACTTCCTTTTACGAAGTGCCAAAAACTGGGTCAACTCCTCCACTGTTCAGAAAGAAAACCCTGTTGCTAAATTATGTATTGCACACACGTACACCAGGTTATTAGTCCACTTCCTCAAGGAAACTATTCAGCTAAAAAGGGGCATTTGCTCGGAGCACCCCTCAAACTGAATGCGTACTGTCTTAATGGTCAGATATAATGCTTGAGAAAATGTTCTTGTGGGTTTTAAGAAAGAAAGAAGAAAAAAAAAAAAAAAAAGTCCCCGGGCACCTTCGTACGGGAGAACTTCAGGCTGCTGCGTGAGTCTATTTAAATCACAGAAATTGATTGAAGGGGCACCTCGCTCTATGGATTGGGTTTCTTATTTCAACATTTGTCCTTGGAGCAACGTGATGACTTTTAAAGCCTTTAAGGGTAACGAGCGGGGACGTGTGAATGTGAAAGCCTGAAACAGTAACTCAGTTATCTTCAGAAAGGACGTACTGTACAGGACAAAGTGTTTCAAGGCTTAGCATTTGCAAACAAGTGAAACAATCGATAACAATGAGCACTCAAATCACATAAGCAATACTATATCTTGCAAGGTTATCGGATTTGCAGAGTTTAGGTTTCACTCAAGAGTTTCAGTGTGTATCTCTATTTCAGAAACCTGCAGCAGTGAATATAACATTTAAAAACACAAGGTCAGAGACCAGCAATGAATTGCATACTATAACTGGTTGCATGCAAATGTTCTTACTTTTCACAACAGGTGCTCCGACACACAAACTTTTTGTGTATTGATGAAAATGGATTGTTATAAATGAGTGAGGACACACTCATAGCAAGTAATTCACATAATACATGCCCGAAGCTTCTCTACACAAGGGCAACATCTCATGTACAGCCATTGATCACTCGCTGCAAACTTAACATTGTAGTCACTAAAAACACACTCTTGCCTAAGACCATGCAGATAAAGCAGAGTGTGCTATTCTCAAAAAACAGCCGAAACACAAATACATTTACAGGCCTAGACTAAATGTTATATAATATATACCATGGACGGAGGGAATATTTATCATAAAAGAGGATGCATGGATGGATGGATGGAATATTTATAAAAGAGGATGGATGGATGGACGGAATATTTATCATAAAAGAGGATGGATGGATGGATGGATAGATGGATGATTTATCATAAAAGAGGATGGATGGATGGATGGATGGGAGTATTTATCACAAAAGATGATGATGGATGGATGGAATTACATGTAGCATGACATATTTCTTCATCAGAATCGCATCTGACAGTGACTATCGTAAAAGACAAAAATAGCGTCTAAACCTGACATACATTTTCCTAAACGTTCATTCAAATGAAAATGTATTACTATCATGGAATCAACCTAAATACATTAATTTATACAAAATAAATGAATAAACTTAAATCAGGTAGAAATAACGTGTTCAGGTAGAAAAATATTAATTCTTAACAGGTAAAGCACACATAATCCATCATTACATGATGCGAAGGAACACCTGTGAAACAGAGCACAATAGATTTACTCTAAAACAAATTAAACCGAGGAATGTCAAGAAAAAAACTGCACGAGAGATTCAAGCTGTTCTAATTCCCTCTCAAAGAGCTTCCAATGATTTGCTGGAGCATTTTCAGGGCCAACGTTTAAACGCTGTAAATCCTTACACCTTTATCACCTCATTTCCAATTCACTCTTCTTTTCAAATGCCATAATAATCTGCTCTTATTGCCCCTCGCCCCCTATTTGTGATAAATCAGCGAGCCTCACGTCTTTCGCTAATGTCCCTCACTAACAAGTGGAGGAAACGCTCCGGAGCTCTTTGCTCAGCCATCATTGTTTTGTTTTTTAAGACAGCTGTTGCTTTCTTACAAATACAGACAAACAATGAACAAAGACAACACCATACATGTTTATCTACAGTACCTAGAAAAACTAGACTAGACACGAAACTCCCCTACAGGTTGCCAGTGCATTACAAAATGATTCTAAGTACCAAAAAATGTAGTAGGACTGGCTCTTGGCCAGATAATAACATAAAGGAGCTCTTTTTAAAGATTAATAGAAACATTATGCATGGCAGGAATGAGAGCTTTCCACATTCCGCTTGCTCATAGAATTGTGTAATCTAGCCTTATTGTCTGGCTGTAAGTTGACGTGATTATGATAAGGCTTAGTGTGAGTTTTTCCATTCCCCCCTCCCTTACTTCCTCTTCCTCTAAAGTTATATTAAGTGCTATGAAAACCTGCATGCTAGGATTTATGATGATAGCAAACTCGTGACTGTATTTTAATAGCTATACAACAGGGGATTTCAGTTGGTTATAAACACCCCGTTGGGGAAACACTGTGGGAAACTCAACGTAAATTAGTGTTTTAAGCAAAAAGCAAAAAAAAAAAAAAAAGATTTCTTTTTTTTTTTTTTTTAAACAAAGATCATTTACACGATACTCTCATGGGTATTAAGTGTTTTAATTTTGAGGGGAATATCCGGAAGGTAGGACACCTTGTCTTAAATTTGTGTGAAGGTAAGTAGGCTAACATTAATTACACTTGTGTACCTGGAAATGCGTGTACACTAGAAGACGCAGCGACCAAAAATGTATTCTTCCCCTTGAAGGAACTGCAAACTACATCCGTTTTGCTTTGCTTGCGAAACAATACACACAGATATAGCTACCAGTGAATTTGGCTTTGGAGTTTAAGTGTGAGACTTGCACAACATCTCAAGAAACACTCATTAACATAAACACTGATTAGCAAAGCTTCCAATAACAATCCAATTACCAAATGACAGTATAAGGAATAAGACCGATGAGATTGATCAGTTTGGTTCAGCCCTAGTGAACCACAATTGGCTGACATGACAATAGTTTCCTTTACCAGCTTCAAACAGTACATGCACGGATGGTTCAATGATCATTTCAAGCATGTCACGCACAAAATAAGCACTAAAATAGCAGAAACGCAAGATATGATCAGATTTCTGGAAGGCAGATAAATAATATCTGGTTTGCTGCAATGATCATTTCTGAGGAGGTTTGGGAATCGAAAATCAATTCCAATTCTTGAATCGAAATTAAGGTCAGGAATCAGATTTTTGTTATAAAATTTTAATTTCTAATATTTTCTGTGATATCTAAGTTTTTTTGTGTTTTTTTTTTTTTTTTACCTCTTTGGTATCAAAATTAGGAATCAATAAGAATTGGAATCAATAAAGGAGAAATGGAATCGTTAAAATTCAAACAATACCCAACACTACTTCTGAGGAAAGGCTATCCAGACACCTTCAACATTTCCTCACATTATCACAGTTTATTCACTATAGTTTAGAAAATGGTAATATGACAAGAACTCAGTTAAACTGTCAGAACAAATTAATCTTGATAATATCAGATAACTTTACAACCAATCAGTGGTCAGCTGTTAAATTTAGATTCAAGATTCAAGAGTTTTATTTGTCACATACACAGTTATATACAGAATATACAACCGGCAGTGAAATGTAAACAGGTCCGCTCCATGGACAGTGCAAATTCACAGTTAAAAACACAAGGAGGAAATTATAATAGAAATAGAATAAAAAATACTATATCAAGTAGAAAAAAAAAAAAAAAAAAAATAAAGAAGTGGAATAAAATAAGTGAGGTAAACTGTGCAGTGAGTAAACTGTAGACTTATAAATATGTGGTTAACAAATGTATAAAGAGTATAATGTGCAAACAGGTTTATAACAGACTGTTACACAGTAACAACGAGAACAGAAAGTGCAGTGCAATGTCAGTATGTTTATCCTGAAGTGAAGTCACGTGATGTTAAGTGACTGAGTTCAGGAGTCTGATGGCCTGGGGAAGAAGCTCCTCCTGAGTCTCTCAGTTTTGGCCATCAGGCTTGAAGCGCTACCAGATGGCAGCAGCGTGAAATGAGGGTTTGCAGGGTGATTAGAGTCCTTGATGATTTTAGTAGCTCTACCTTTGCAGCGTTTGGTGTAGACGTCCTGCAGAGACGGGAGAGCTGACCCTGAGATACGCTCGGATAAGCGCACGACTCTTTGCAGGGCTTTGCGGTCATGACTGGTGCTGTTCCCATACCACGCTGTGATGCACTGAGTTAATACACTTTCTATCGCCCTAAATAGAAAGTTTTCAGGATAGCTGGTGAAACCCTGAATTTCCTCAGCTGGCGCAGGTGGTACAGTCTTTGCCTGGCTTTTTTCACCTGTGTCTGAATGTGAGCAGTCCAGGTCAGGTCCTCGGAGATGTTTACACCCAGGTACTTGAAGCTGCTCACTCTCTCTACTGGTGACCCGCTGATCATGAGAGGGGAGTATGTCCATTGCTGTCTCTTCCTGAAGTCCACAATCATTTCTTTGGGGGTTTCTTTAAGTACACAATTAGATAATACCAATTTAGGTCAACCAATGACCAAGCAATGCTTCATTTTGTTCAGTCTGTGGTTTAAAAGGTCGCATTACTAATTCAAGAAAAAACTCTTCAGCAAAACATGGACAGGTCAAAGTGTCTGAATCATTTTGCTCCCACATTTTAGTCCACTGTATGAAGAATTTTTGGGTATAATATATCACAGTTTATTTTATTTTATTATCCTCACTTGCATAATTGAATTATAGTGTCCTGCACACACTAGTAAAAAAAAAAAAAAATTAAAAAAAATTATTATATATATATATATATATATATATAGGTTTGACTATGTTTATGTAGTAGATATTCACAAACAAATTTCACTATATTTTCCATATGTTTTTTTTTGAGAATCAAAAATTACACCCCAACATACTACGTGCATGGGCATATTTCAGACTGTAAAATGATGTGAGACATTCGTTTCATGATGATAAAATTTGACTACCCTTTGTGCTCTCGGTGTAAGCACGTACTTGTCGTTTGATGTCTAAATAGTGACACTCAGGGCTCTTGGCCAAGCAATATTTCACGTCTTAAAGATGAGAACCTGAAATAGGCTTTACCAAAGTGGTAAAAATTTTACAACCACCAAGATTGGATATCAAGCTAGACGCAGCTGTGAAGGTTTTGCTTTATATTTTGGATGAACTGCGTTGGTCAGCCTGGGTTTGATTTCCACTGTGATCACACTATCATGTCATCATAACTTGACTTTACAGTGTCTTTCCACAAGCTGAGAGAAATACTATCATTAAAATTCAAATATGACGGACCTGAACTCAACAAAGACTAGTTTCAAATCAATATACATCACATTAATATAAGGTCTACATTTATAACTGTTACAATGAGATGATATACTGTATTTGCATATGGAAATGACATGGATTAGGCTGTAGTTGACATATAGACAGAACTTGAGTGAATCATGGTATATCAGAGGAAAAAATAAATAACCAGCTTTTATTCCATCCATCCATCCATCCATCCATCCATCCATCACAACACAACTAATTAGCATACCTCAAAATCTTGATATGTCTATACACACACGAAAATCAGTCCCTCAAAAAAAAAAAAAAAAAAAAAAAAAAAACTGCTAGCCAAACTGCTAACAGATGTTATGAGGACCCCAGGTATCCATCAGTTTTGCCTGTATTGCAGAACCTGATTTCACCATGGGTTCAAGCTCAAACCGATGCACAGCATTTTGCTACGGTTTCTGGGTTGAACGTCATGTTTCCTGGAAACGGTGTGCAACAGGGTTTGAGATATGTTTTCTCTTCTTTGGTAGGCGTGTCAAAAATATCAGCCCAATATGGATATACAGCAGCAACATGGATATAAACCATGTGGTGTTAAAGAGACATAATGGGTAAAGTCGTTTACAAATGGTGTCCGCTGCAGCTCGGTATGCGCAACAATTGAAGATATCAGAAGACATGTTTGTCTTTTCATCCTGAAATGTGAGGCAAATGTTGGATCACAATAATTAGACCAGAGTTTCCACAAATCCCTTCACGCTTTTATTCTTTACGGCAAGGGCAGTGACTGTAACGTTGAGTGTGTTTTGCAGTATTAAACGTGATTACTCCGATTTCATCAGGCTCTTAAAGTTATTCAAAAAGGACACAAAGAATGGCGAAATCATGAAAGAGAAAGAAATCATGCCGTGAACATCTAAATCTCTATTGTTAAATAATTTAACTCAAAGGTTTAAACAGGTTTTTTTTTTTTTTTTGGAACTGAATATACTGTGCTGACAAGATCAGATTTGAGGACAAGTTTACAGTTTATGTCAAGTTTAGGCTTACTACCAGGGTTAGGTGTTTTTACGTCAGTGTTATTCACTTATTATTTCCTCTGATTTTAGGGATTAGATACAGTTTGATAACTTTACTTATCGTGTTTAAAGGCACAATATGTATGTTTCACAGCTAGAGGTCACTTATTCAAAACAAAGGCGATGACGGCGTGAATGAGTGTGGAATCATGGGAGTTGTAGTCTTGACTTCACCTCCACAGCCGATGGAAAGGAAATCATGTTCATGAATGTTTTATTAACGTTCCGGTGGTATGAATCAGGATGCGCCAAGAGCCCTTGGGAGTGAATGCTAATGAGAGAGACCTGCACTAAACACCAGTCTCTGAGCTTTTACTATGCTTATACTGCAGTCGGCCGCTTCCGCTCTTTTCATTGTGTATGTGGGGTAACGCAGTGCTGTTTTACATGGTTAAAAATACTAAATACATTGGAGTGCGTTGAAAGTTATAACATTAATCTGGCATTTGCTCGGTGGCTGGTATGAGACATTTGTTGCACTTTCCAGTAATCTAGATCGATATTACAATATCATATTAATAAAAAAGGATGACTAAATGACATGCAATTAAATGATCTAGAAAGCTCTATCTGATTATGCTATGTTAGCCACTTGTCTCTGAGGCATGGTAAAAACATTACTCGTGGTGAATCTAAGAAAACAAGTGTGTTGTGCTGTATAACAATGATTTCTATTGATAAATGTATCCAAAGAGTTGCTCGCCTGTCTAATAAAATACATACTACATTAAAGTGTCTTTGGTGATTGGTTTCTATGGAAATCAAGGGTAGTGCAGATATGACGTCATTGACAGGCGACGCAACAACACGGGCCGTAACACTGGTTAAAAATAGCTGATTTCACTGGATTTATACTTTGTTGGAAATGGTTGGGATAATGTACGTACACAGGTCGACAAAATGTATAACATTGGTCTAGTGTTTTTTTTTTTTGGGATGTTTTAAATCTAAAAATATTACATATTGTGCCTTTAAGATTGTACTGTCGCACAGGGAATGTTAAAGTGATTAAAACAGATCATTTCAACGCTGCCATATTGAACAGGCTGATGCTGAAACACAAGCGCATGTGTTCACAGTCATTTATTATCAATAGATACTCAGCATGTCAGCAACACATCTGGCTCAGGTAACAACAACTTTTTACACTGTGATGCAAAGTACATCATTAAAACTGATATGATTTATCCTTATGACAAGTGTTGAAGAATGTTACTTTGTGTTTTAATATAATATAATTTTAGTTTATTAATTTTAATACATTTTAAGTTACTTTTGCATTGCTTTTTTTTACAATTGCTGTACAACAGTGGGAATAGCTTTGACAATTATCAACTCTCATTCTTATTTATAGTCTTGGTGAGAAGCTGAATCAAAAACTGATTGCATAAAGTCACATAATCTGACATGATAATAATACTCATTAAAAGCATCCTCTAATAAGCATAATTAAATCAGAATATAATTAACTTACCAAAACATCTCAGGCAAACGAGAACCTAAAATGTTAAGCAGTTTAACCTCTGTGAGCCTCAGTTCTTTAATTATTATTAGTGACATTATATAAACAACAGTTCTGTGCAAATAATACACTGACATTTGAAGGAAGTAATTTGAAGCTCTTGAGCAGTTTCAGCTTTATACGCCTTTATTATGTGCAATAGCAAAGTTTATTTTTATCCAGCTCCAATATTATACGGCTAAGCAGTGTTTAAAAGCCATTCGCTGTCAGAGATGAGCTTAGAGAATAAACTACAAGAGACACATCAGTAAGTTTCCCACAAAACAGGTCAAACCAACAACGGACTGGTCCGGACCGATAATGAAGTATCTACAGATGTTGCTGTTATTGTTTCACAGATTTGGGAAAAGGCTGAATTGAAAACATTTGCATGCAAATTTACAGTGATAATGACAGTGTTAACCGGGAAAATGTCAGACGCTCAAGTCAACTCTTGAGACGTCCAATTAGATGGATGGTATAGCTGAGAACTACTCAATTATATGTGTATACCCTTCACCCTCTGGAAAATGCATTAAGATATTAATATCTCTGTCATATGGTAATCCAGCAAGACACTGGTGCAGTGCTGTATGGGTAGCACATTCCTTGGGTTAAAGTAGATAAATAGAAAAGAGTTTCCTCCAAAGGTTTGGGGTTGGTAAGATTGTTTTGTTTTAAGTTATGGGGGAAGTGTCTCTTATGCCAACCAAGGCTGCATTTAATTGATCATAAATACAGTAAAAAATAATAAAAATTGGAATATAGTAAACTATTGTTGCAATTTAAAATAAGTGTTTTCTATTTGAACATATTTTAAATGTAATTTATTCCTGCAAATCTTAATTTTCAGCATCATTACTCTAGTCATCAGTATCACATGATCCTTCAGAAATCATTCTATTATAATAACAGTTTTATATGCATTGACCCGGATTTTGACTCATTTCAATGACTCAAATCTGTTGAGTCATTTCACTAACAACATTTGCTCAAACAAATTCAGCTCATTAATGAAGTTACTCCAGTAGATTGTGTTTTTTGTTTTTGTCCTGGTAGACCCTTCATTGAGGACAAAATGTCCCCACAAAGATGGTGATATCCAAAATCCTTGTCCTTGTGGGGAAATTATTTTGGTCCTCATGAGGCGAATAAAAAAATAAATCATACTAAGTGATTTATTTATTTTAATTTCTTTATGTAAAAATAAAGGGGTTTAGCGGTAGGCAATAGAATATACTGTTTGTACAGTATAAAAATCATTATATCTATGGAAAGTCCCCATAAAACATGAAAACTGTGTGTGTGTGTGTGTGTGTCCTGGGGTGCTTTCCACTTCACTTTCAAACATACACTTGCAAACTTCTCAGGGGAATCCCTGTCACCATTTTTAAATGAGTTCCAGTGGTTGAGGGAAGTTTATGTGGATAGGTCCCCGTCCCCTTGATTTTGACTGAGGGAGCGAATCTACTCCGATGTACACTCCAAGCAGCTCTATAATCGATCACAATTCAGCCGACTGTGACTGTAAAGTAATTATTTGGAGAATGAATCGCATAGTGTATAATACATTAAAATACATTATGTTGAGACTTCATTGCATAATAATGGGGGGAGGGGGTAATACTATTTAATGGTGATAACGTTAATATTGTTTAATGCACAGCTTGCTGCGGATTATCCCGCTTATACCATGGGAATTTGCCGGCATTGACAACTTAAAGCTTTGCAGCACAATATTTGACCAGAAGGGTAAAATTTTCGGTTATTTTCGTCACTTATGGCTCATTAGATCTAGCATTATACCCACTTTGAATCAGACACAGAGATAAAGTAGTGTGTATGAGAGAAAGAGAGATTTGTATCTATCTATCTCTCTCTCTCTCTCTCAACAAAGCTGTTTGTTTAATTACTCAAAAAATAGCGATGTAACCCCCTCGTTGCTGAGAAATACACTCACCTAAAGGATTATTAGGAACACCTGTTCAATTTCTCATTAATGCAATTATCTAATCAACCAATCACATGGCTGTTGCTTCAATGCATTTAGGGGTGTGGTCCTGGTCAAGACAATCTCCTGAACTCCAAACTGAATGTCAGAATGAGAAAGAAAGGTGATTTAAGCAATTTTGAGTATTTCACAATCTGCTCAGTTACTGGGATTTTCACGCACAACCATTTCTAGGGTTTACAAAGAATGGTGTGAAAAGGGAAAAACATCCAGTATGCGGCAGTCCTGTGGGCGAAAATGCCTTGTTGATGCTAGAGGTCAGAGGAGAATGGGCCAACTGATTCAAGCTGATAGAAGAGCAACTTTGACTGAAATAACCACTCGTTACAACTGAGGTATGCAGCAAAGCATTTGTGAAGCCACAACACGTACAAACCTTGAGGCGGATGGGCTACAACAGCAGAAGACCCCACCGGGTACCACTCATCTCCACTACAAATAGGAAAAAGAGGCTACAGTTTGCACAAGCTCACCAAAATTGGACAGTTGACGACTGGAAAAATGTTGCCTGGTCTCGATTTCTGTTGAGACATTCAGATGGTAGAGTCAGAATTTGGCGTAAACAGAATGAGAACATGGATCCATCATGCCTTGTTACCACTGTGCAGGCTGGTGGTGGTGGTGTAATGGTGTGGGGGATGTTTTCTTGGCACACTTTAGGCCCCTTAGTACCAATTGGGCATCGTTTAAATGCCATGGCCTACCTGAGCATTGTTTCTGACCATGTCCATCCCTTTATGACCACCATGTACCCATTCTCTGATGGCTACTTCCAGCAGGATAATGCACCATGTCACAAAGCTCGAATCATTTCAAATTGGTTTCTTGAACATGACAATGAGTTCACTGTACTAAAATGGCCCCCACAGTCACCAGATCTCAACCCAATAGAGCATCTTTGGGATGTGGTGGAACGGGAGCTTCGTGCCCTGGATGTGCATCCCACAAATCTCCATCAACTGCAAGATTCTTTCCTATCAATATGGGCCAACATTTCTAAAGAATGCTTTCAGCACCTTGTTGAATCAATGCCACGTAGAATTAAGGCAGTTCTGAAGGCGAAAGGGGGTCAAACACAGTATTAGTATGGTGTTCCTAATAATCCTTTAGGTGAGTGTATAATGTAGCAATTGAGTAGCGAAGCTATTTCATTACTAGAAGTCACGTTTCTGGATTTAGTGAACTTCACAACATTTTGTTCCTATATTATCGTTCTCAAGTTATGTGAAAATAATGTCAGAATACCGGAACTTTTCTTTGGGAAATTGTTGGGGAAGGGGACGTTATCAGTGGAACACATCTGCAGGGTTTCCTCTTGCTGAGGCTGATGACACGCGTGCTCTTTGCTTCTCCCCACAAAATATTCTGGTATGGTGATGTTTTTTGTTAAACACATATTTGTTGCTGGAAGAATGTGATTGACTTATAGTAACATTTGATTATGTGAGCTAAGATGAAAAATGTATTATTCAATGTGTTATTTGATTTAAATGATGTATATCATGACACTAACCAATTAGCATTGTATGCTTAGTGTGTACCAGAGAGGAAGAATCTGTCGCCCCGTTGCTCCACTGATTATTTCCCCTAATTACAGGTATGTTGATAAATCAGTTCTGTTTCAAAAAGAAAAGAGATTTAGTTGACTAATAATGAATGTATGGGAGAAAGAATCTGATTCAATTGTTTATGCTGTCTGTGACGCACGTGTGTATTACATTCATATAATTATTTTCCATTACTGTATAATATGAGTCTACAGTCTCCTTGTGTATGAGGCCGATGACACGTGTGCTTTTCGCTTCTCCCCGCAAACTATTCTGTGTGTACCAGAGAGGGAGAATCTGTCACCCCGTTGTTCCACTGATTATTTCCCCTAATTACAGATGGAGAAAAGTGCTGAATCTCATCGAGTGGTCATGTGGTCCTTGTGTGTGTGTGTGTGTGTGTGTGTGTGTGTGTGTGTGTGTGTGTGTGTTTCAATGAAAACATTTTGGAACTACCTGTGCTTTAAACGGTTTTATTGCACACCTTCCAGCCAGTCAGAATCGAGTATTCAGACAGACCATGATATAATATAATTTAAACGGTTTTATTGCACACCTTCCAGCCAGTCAGAATCGAGTATTCAGACAGACCATGATATAATATAATTTATGCATTTAGCAGATTATTTAATCAACTTGAAGATTAGGCACGCATTAGAGAAAACCGCATCAATTTTGCATCTTCTCTGGTTCAAAAAGCACACCATGTCATTCTCTATTTTTATCATCCCTAAATGGCTTCTCAATACCCAAATATGTAAAAGAAAAATAATTGTCCTTCAGAAAGTAACTTCAAGTGTCTGTTGTTCTATTATTATTAACATAACAGCAAAAGCCTGACAGCAATGATAAAACATTATCCATTTATCAGCATTTCATTCTTTTTTTTTTTTTTTTTTTTTAGACTGACAAAGAAAGAAAACGTCAAACATGTTATGCTGCATTGACAACATAAAGTATACTGCTCAGCATTTATGCAAACAGACATCCATGGACAAAATGAGGTTGAGGAGGGTTTTTTTTTCCCCTCACAGATAGAATTGCCCTCATGGTTTGCAATGCATGGTTAAGATTTAAATTTGAGTAACAGCATCTTGTCCAAAATCAGCATAAATGGCAATTCACTGAACAAATCCAAAGTCTTGCTCAGCCTTATGCCACGGGAAAAAAAAGAAAAAAAGAAAACGATTTGCTAAAATTCAAGAGAGAACTGCTAAGAGGTTCCCCAGGCACGAAGCTGAATATTTACAAATATTTTTACTCTATTATTCTGTCCATAGAGAATAATAATTCTGTAATATTTCCATATAATCAAATTGGCTTCGTAAGTAATGAATACATACATCTTGAGGATTCTTAAATTAAAAGTTATCGTCTCGAAGCAGACGTGAGACTTTAATATGCATGCAGTATTTCCGAAATGATTTGTGTCTTGGTTCATTTATTTCATGAGGAACAGCAATCATGAGGCAAGTGTGATGTGGCTGCTGATCCAACATGGATGGATCAGTCCGTGGCATAACTGAGATTTATTGGGGTCTTTTTGTCTCACAAAAGCTTTTCCACTTTGTCTTCTAATGCATCACAATGCCTGCTGTATGTGGAAACCCCCAGAGGAGGAAAAGCATTTGCCAAACTGGGTCTTTGAGAATAATTGTGGATCCCATACCTCGGCTGTGGTGAACTAGAAGAGCTCTTGCAGCTGACAAACGATGCAGCTAGCATGACCTGGCAGACTGAAAATAGCAACAAGCATCCAGATGCGACTGTGGCAACAGGCTGACACATGTATCTTTTGATGCGGAATAGAGAAGGATAGAAGAGTGCTATGCCACTATTTGCCTTTGACAGCACAGCAAAAAATATTCTCATCTCAGTTCGGATAATTCCGTCAATGCCTCTGCAATTGCGGAACATTATCACACACCAGAATGACCCAAAACACGTAAGTGGCTTCAACTTCAATGTTTATTTTATTGTATTCTAGTATAATTATATCAATTTAAATGTCAAGCTTTCCTCACACAACGATTGTGTATGGCTTTAAAAGACTCAGATTTCAGAACTGTCACGTAAATGATCGAAGACTGAGTTTAGGATCCAAATGCAGCTTTATTTGAGGGCAATCCAGAATCGAAATCCAAAACACAGACAAGGGTAGTGACACAACTAGTGATGGGCGATTTTTGAAATGCTGCTTTATGAAGCTTCAAAACCTTTACGAATCTTTTGGTTTGAAGCCACGTGATTTCAGTTCCCAGCGACGAACCATTAAACAAATGTCTATGGGTTTTATCTGATCTCTGATCAGTTTATACATTTGTAGGCATTTTAATTAAACATTAGTAAATAAAAAATAGTAATAGTATTTTATTGGCCTTTTTAGCTGAGCCATCAATAGAACAAACAAAACAAGCCCTGAAAATTGCTAACAGACATGTGAGTACACAAACATCAGCCAGGCTTACTATTTCCACAGCAAAGTGGATTGCCAAGGACTGCCGTCCAGTCAACGTGACCAGGGTCCGGTTGCATGAAACCTCTTATGTGGTTGTATCCCTAAGTGGGAAAAATCCCTGAGGCAAGACATTTCTTTAAGAGCATTGCAACAAACGCCTTAACCGTCACCCTTATCTAAGTGTTTATACTAAGCATTTTGCGATAGTTTCAGGCAAAACACGGCAATGGAGAAGCGGTTCCTATAATTACAAAATCTCACACAATAAACAGAACATAACGGACCACTGCCTTTTAAACAAATGTTTATTTTTTTAAAACATTTACTAAACTATACAGCCATACTACAATATTTGAGTTATGGAGAATATTAAATACGGCCTGACAGACGACACAGAGCGTCCTCGAACACATTGTTTTTATGAGTTCAGCTACGACACCTGATCGGAAGATGTTCAAAATCCTGCTGCGCCACTCGTATCGGTTTCCATTAAAATTACATTATATACACTCACATAAAGGATTATTAGGAACACCTGTTCAATTTCTCATTAATGCAATTATCTAATCAACCAATCACATGGCAGTTGCTTCAAGGCATTTAGGGCGGTGGTCCTGGTCAAGACAATCTCCTGAACTCCAAACTGAATGTCAGAATGGGAAAGAAAGGTGATTTAAGCAATTTTGAGCGTGGCATGGTTGTTGGTGCCAGACGGGCCGGTCTGAGTATTTCACAATCTGCTCAGTTACTGGGATTTTCACGCACAACCATTTCTAGGGTTTACAAAGAATGGTGTGAAAAGGGGAAAAACATCCAGTATGCGGCAGTCCTGTGGGCGAACATGCCTTGTTGATGCTAGAGGTCAGAGGAGAATGGGCTGACTTATGCAAGCTGATAGAAGAGCAACTTTGACTGAAATAACCACTCGTTACAACTGAGGTATGCAGCAAAGCATTTGTGAAGCCACAACACACACAACCTTTAGGCGGATGGGCTACAACAGCAGAAGACCCCACCGGGTACCACTCATCTCCACTACAAATAGGAAAAAGAGGCTACAATTTGCACGAGCTCACCAAAATTGGACAGTTGAAAATTGGAAAAATGTTGCCTGGTCTGATGAGTCTCGATTTCTGTTGAGACATTCAGATGGTAGAGTCAGAATTTGGCTTACAAATGAGAACATGGATCCATCATGCCTTGTTACCACTGTGCAGGCTGGTGGTGGTGGTGTAATGGTGTGGGGGATGTTTTCTTGGCACACTTTAGGCCCCTTAGTGCCAATTGGGCATCGTTTAAATGCCACGGCCTACCTGAGCATTGTTTCTGACCATGTCCATCCCTTTATGACCACCATGTACCCATTCTCTGATGGCTACATCCAGCAGGATAATGCACCATGTCACAAAGCTCGAATCATTTCAAATTGGATTACTGAACATGACAATGAGTTCACTGTACTAAAATGGCCCCCACAGTCACCAGATCTCAACCCAATAGAGCATCTTTGGGATGTGGTGGAACGGGAGCTTCGTGGCCTGGATGTGCATCCCACAAATCTCCATCAACTGCAAGATGCTATCCTATCAATATGGGCCAACATTTCTAAAGAATGCTTTCAGCACCTTGTTGAATCAATGCCACGTAGAATTAAGGCAGTGCTGAAGGTGAAAGGGGGTCAAACACAGTATTAGTATGGTGTTCCTAACAATCCTTTAGGTGAGTGTATGTCCAACTCTGTTACTGTATTGTACTCATGCATCAACGGCACTTTGTTCACAACTTCAGTTTGGTGATTATTCACTGAATGCGGTGTCCTAGACGCGACGTGTGCTAACGGGCTTTACAGTAACTCAAATGGAAACAAAACAAATCTAAACCAAACTGGACAGGGGAAAAACACCCAAGCCTGCCACTAATATACAAGATGAAAGCCTGCCATGAAATAATTACAAGTGCACAGTGGGTTTTTTTTTCAAAAATAAATTGAAAACTTTGGTGTTGAATGTTTATTTAACGTTATTTAATCAATATACATCACTTCCTGTCGTACTTTCAACAGGCTTATTTTAATTGAATGGTAAAAATGCACATTGGTACTTTTTCAATTAACATGAAATCATCCATCGCGTTTGAGTTCAGTAGATGATTTAAGGGATCTATTTTGATCCCTTACTTTTTTTAAGGGCTAAATGGTTACTAAGGACTTTGTTGCAACACATAACAGAACTTAAGGGAAAACTTAAGCATTTAAGGGAAACACTTAGTGACAGCCTTAAGATTCCTTAAATGGGACCCTTAGGGTTTTTTCTTGCAACCCATGTTTCACTAAGGTTACCCTTAACCTTATAACTAAGGGTTTTCTTAACTTAAATGCTTTCATGCAACCTGGGCCTGAAAGAAGTGATCAGGATTGCCACTTCCGACCCATCGTTCGAGTTACCATAAAGATTGTAAGGTCCATCCGTTAGCCCAAGGACGAATCTAACGGCCTGGTCGAAGGACTTCTGCGTGTTCGCCTTCTCAGCACTTCTTTTGGATTCACTTAATTTATGACCATCGAATTTTAAATCTGACTCCATGAATAATTTGATCTTACTCCAATTCTTTGTAACTTTGTTACATTTGTTACATTTGTAACTTAACAGCTGATCATAAGTTTAGTTGTGATTTAATTTAGATCTTTGATTTCTCTTAGTATCTCTTAATTTCAAATACTCGTTCCTCCATGGGACCCGAGTCGCTCAGAGGATAATGCTCGCGATTATAATTACATTACCTCACGGACGCAAATTAGTCAGTTCTGAGATTACAGAGGATTACAGAGTGAACTATTTTACCTTTAAGTGAGTCGCAAATGCTTACTCATAACAGAAAGTGTAATTTTAGCAATAGTCACGAGAGCTGTAACTTGATAATAACAGTGACACCCAGAAATCAGATTGTCCCTCATGCTTAGCGCCATGCTCCGGTCATGGGGTCCTCGGTATGAATCTGCCCTGACAGAGAGATTTACGGAAACTCCTACAAACTCCTCATGCGACACTACTTGAAGTAATGATTTATGAAAAATACAGAATAAATCAAGATTAACATTTATTTTGGCCAGACAGAACTTAAAGAACATAATTAAACATGAATCCATGGTACACAACTTTCAGCATAAAATACAATTAAGTAATATGAAAATAGTTTCAAAGAGTCATATCTGGCACAATACATACAGCGTGTGTGAGTGTCTCTTATGACACTGACACAACACTGCATGGGGGCTTCTGTCTACAGAATGTTCCCCAAATGGCAGCCCTGCCACCCTTCCTTAAATACCCAGACCAGAACAAAGGGTTGTAACTATTTGCAACACAAACACCTAGTTTGGGGGGAGAAGATCAGATATCTTTGGAGAGACCACTCAAAAAGAGAGAACACAAGTCTCATATGTTTCAATCTTTCTAACCCTATCAGTGACTTCAGTGATGTTGAGACCATTTTACCAATCGCACTATGACCTTTAAAAGACACCAGACATGAAAGGGATAAAACAATAGATTCACAAGATAAATCATATGTAGTATATCTGCATTCTGGGACTTGAATCAGGGGGAAGGGGAGGAAAGGGAGGTAGAGAGGGGGAGAGGGTTTTGGTCAGGGCGGTGTCCTACAGTTTCTCTGTGAGATCTTCTCTTCAGATTGAGTTTTATTGTTTTAATGCAGGGTGTTGGATCTCAGCTTTTGTCTTAGCAGTAAAACCGGTCCTTACAGACGACCCCTGGCCCCTTGGGACAAATTCATATGAGTTTCCAAGGGGACATATTTGGATATTCCCTGTTTCCATATTTTGGATGTTGTTTCCATAGTGTTCATGGTGCTGATCCTTGTTAACAGCACAAGTCCATGGGTGCAGGAATCAAGTAGTCACCTGAAATAACAACATTAAGACAGACTGAACATGAAGATGAAAACACTGCAAAACACACCTCTGGCACAGTCCCTTTAGATGTAGGCGTACTGCGCTGACTGGATGCTGTCGCAATTGGACAGGATATCTATGATCCTGTTGGTCAGGTTTGCTTCCACCTGCACTTGATTGTGATAGTTTTCAGTCTGTAGAATGACTTGTTGTCCCAAGTCTGTTGTGTCCATTAGCAGAACGTGTCAGTGGAAAGTGTCTTTACACTTTGAGGAAGCATCTGTGTCCTGTCCTCCCCAGGATTCTTAGGTAGCTGACCCTTTGAGAAGTCCTTGGTCACCTTCAAGCAGAAGGTTTGGTTTGCCAGGCAGGTCAGATCTCCACGGGTGAAGGAATGGTTTCACTGATGAAGCTCCATTGTGTGTGAGACACCTGAACAACTTCTGAATAACCATGCAATAATTGAACACTGATGACTTTCTGGTTATTGTGAGATGGGAAAAGAGAGTTGTTGGATAAACACAAGAACATAAGAATAACAACACATGATAAACTCATGTCAGAAGTGCGAGTGGTAAATACGGTCTCATTTCTCAGGGTCAAATATTTAGTGAGGTCTCATTTGATAGCCAGATTCTTCACTACCACTGACATGGAAGTGGAATTTAAACGTGGTCTGGATGAATTACAGGAAGGGTAACAAAACATCAATATAACAAGTATATTTACCAGAAGTATGCATAATCAAAATATATCACATAATTAAACATGGAATTACACAATTTAATAATTGTTATTATAAAAGTGTCTATATCAGTTGGTTTTACTTTCAAATCATTACTGAAAGCTAATATTTCAATCAAATCACTTAGAGAATGAGATTTACAGAAACAGAGATTTAAAATCTCTAGTTTAGCTTTTGCACTCATCTTCTGTGCATTTGATGTACAGGCTAAGACACACTCAATAAGGCAGGTCTGACTGAGAATTGTTTTATTAATTGATAGAAATGCCTGCACTCTGCATCTAACTCTTTTAGATATATTTTCATTGTCATTAGTGATATGTTGGAAACTAGGGGCCCTCCCAGTTTGCAACAATACCAATGACTGGACATAATAAAGATTTTGTCCATCAATTTACTAATCAATTAATTGTCAATCAATTGATGTGTGTTGATAGCCATGCACATGTTTTATGCACCTTACATGGAATACATATAGGAAGTTGACATGGCTGTAAGCCATAAACTTGTTCAACCTAACTGAAAAGGAATTATGAAAATAATTGCCCTTGTCCTATATGTATGAAGGTGAATAATGTATGATAGATTTGCATTATATTAATGATTTTGCCCTGGATAGTCCTATGATCTATTCCAGGTAGAGATGTTGTGTGGTTTTAGAGTTAAAAGTGTGTGTGTGTGTATGTTGTGTATAGGAGATGGGTGGTGTCTATCCTACCATAATCTGTGTTGTATAATTTAGTTCCAGTTTTTACACTGGGAAGCCATGTAGCTATGTGTGCTGTGGGGTGTGAATGGCTTCATGAAGTATCTTCACTCCCATCTCCTATGTTAAGTTGTGTGTGTGTATGTTGGCTTATGCGGCCAGCCCAGACCCTTGTGGAGTCTGGGTCTGAAGAGTGGCAGCCATCAGCCTGAAAGGAAAACGAACACAGAGAGAAAACACAGTCTAATATTGGACCTTTACACAAATTTCACTAAGATAGATGGTGCTATCTTATTTTTTCTTTAATGGCCTTAGCCAGACAGTTGTTGCATATGGCTTTAACCTGTTAAGGTTTTATGCCATTATGAGAGAATTTGTTTTAGTTTACAAAGACATGGATCATCATCATGATTATGTTTCTGTAAAGGAAAAGGTCATATAAACTGATTTATAATGGTCAGATCTGACTGCTGGTGTGTAAATGCAGTCAGACCCGTTACACCTTAAGCTGTTGTTGCAGTTGTGTTTACTCAATCTGCTGTATTGTGATCATTATCACACTCAGGTCCCCTGGGGATCTCTTTGAATGATGCTGTTTATACAAGCCAGATCTGGGTTTAGAGCAACAGGTTCTTTGGTATTTATGGTGTCTTTCGAACTCTTGACCATTTGGATCTCTGTGGTGTGTATCCTGTGAAGTCAATGTCTGAGATTAACATAACACACAGCTTTTCATTACATTCCCGGTAAATAACTTTCCCGATCAGATCCCATCCCATCTAACGCTCCCAGTGAGGAGGTTGCTAAAACTTGCACCCCTTTGTTTGTCATTGCATCACAATGGAAAGCTCGCACCTCCTCTCTCTCCCTGGGTTTGAGATTGGAATGTAAATGATTAGGTCTTGAATGAATTCAGCCTATTCAAGTTACAGCAATCAGGTTAATCATTTAACTGGGCATTGTAATTTTTCTCATTAAAGATTCTTGCACAAATAGAAGGTAAAGAAGTTCTTTCTCTTTGGGTTTTTCACTTCAGTTTTCTTTCTTAACATTAGTTTCTTTAACCATCTATGTTCTCCTTCCCATCATTTCAACACTGATAGTGCTCTTGCCGTCTTGTTCCCTACCTGCACATCCCATCTTTCTACATTCTGATCCTTCTTCTACTCCTTCAACAATCTTTCATCCTCTAAATAATGCTGAATCATCATGAGATCAAAAGCCATTCCTAGCCATTATAATATAATTTACATTATAATCATAATATAAATCATATTATATTAAAATAGTATGAATTAAAAATAATTTTATTTGCTGGTCTCAAGAGGGTCTCTGCTGAGCCATTTGTCCAGAACCATTTGTTATAATCTCACTGATCTTTCAGATTGGCCCTGCAGCTCCTGCTGTGCTGGCGGGATCATTGTGTGACAGCAACAAGACCAAACTGGAAACCAGTCATCAACTTAGATGCTGTGGACGTTCAATAAACTGCAAACGCTGAGTGCACGGGTCAAATCATTGCTCAATTTAAAGATTTTGTGACTACACAATATAGAATTGGGCACAATTTTCTTATTTTTAGATATTATCAATTGCATTCTTTGGAGAATCTATTTGCATATAAAAAGAAAGGTTTGACAAAGACAGGTCTGATGAAGAAAGACAAAGTTCATCTTTGTTCTGTTAATTTTCTCAGTCTCTTTTGAGACACTAATGAAGACACAAAAGTGCAGCAATGTCTGAAATAAGACCATAGTAAAGTGCTATATTTCACAACACATTTATAATTGTGACATCAGTCCTGACTCAGTTTTGTCCACCTTCACATTTTACACACAAAGGATTGTAGTGAGATCTTTTCCAGTAAGATTTTGTTCACACGTTAACGTGGCCATTTGTTTTTTTTTTTTTTTCTTTGCTGTGTTGTTGCAGCAAAGCAAATAAACAAATGTGACTGGACCTTTAACTTACAGCCTTCTTTTGAGTACCGAAATAAAATTTCCTCTCTTGCTGCGTATGCAAACAAGGAGAATTTTAAAGCAAGGGATATCATTTCTACTCTACGCTGTTGCTTTCATGTTCCTGATAAGCACTTTGGTTGTCTAATTCTCAAGCCTTCATCGGATTTATACAGTATTTAATATATTCCCAACATTTCTAAAAGCAAAAAAATGGACTTACCATCACAGCTGAAGAAAGAGAAGGAAATCACCTCTTGCTTGTTGTAATCCCAATACTTCGCTGAAAAGACACTCGCATCCTGGAGATCACGGAGGTCCGGGTCACCATTTTGTAAGGTCCATCCGTTAGCCCAAGGACGGAATCTAACGGCCTGGTCGAAGGACTTCTGCGTGTTCGCCTTCTCAGCACTTCTTTTGGATTCACTTAATTTATGACCATCGAATTTTAAATCTGACTCCATGAATAATTTGATCTTACTCCAATTCTTTGTAACTTTGTTACATTTGTTACATTTGTAACTTAACAGCTGATCATAAGTTTAGTTGTGATTTAATTTAGATCTTTGATTTCTCTTAGTATCTCTTAATTTCAAATACTGCGTTCCTCCATGGGACCCGGAGTCGCTCAGAGGATAATGCTCGCGATTATAATTACATTACCTCACGGACGCAAATTAGTCAGTTCTGAGATTACAGAGGATTACAGAGTGAACTATTTTACCTTTAAGTGAGTCGCAAATGCTTACTCATAACAGAAAGTGTAATTTTAGCAATAGTCACGAGAGCTGTAACTTGATAATAACAGTGACACCCAGAAATCAGATTGTCCCTCATGCTTAGCGCCATGCTCCGGTCATGGGGTCCTCGGTATGAATCTGCCCTGACAGAGAGATTTACGGAAACTCCTACAAACTCCTCATGCGACACTACTTGAGTAATGATTTATGAAAAATACAGAATAAATCAAGATTAACATTTATTTTGGCCAGACAGAACTTAAAGAACATAATTAAACATGAATCCATGGTACACAACTTTCAGCATAAAATACAATTAAGTAATATGAAAATAGTTTCAAAGAGTCATATCTGGCACAATACATACAGCGTGTGTGAGTGTCTCTTATGACACTGACACAACACTGCATGGGGGCTTCTGTCTACAGAATGTTCCCCAAATGGCAGCCCTGCCACCCTTCCTTAAATACCCAGACCAGAACAAAGGGTTGTAACTATTTGCAACACAAACACCTAGTTTGGGGGGGAGAAGATCAGATATCTTTGGAGAGACCACTCAAAAAGAGAACACAAGTCTCATATGTTTCAATCTTTCTAACCCTATCAGTGACTTCAGTGATGTTGAGACCATTTTACCAATCGCACTATGACCTTTAAAAAGACACCAGACATGAAAGGGATAAAACAATAGATTCACAAGATAAATCATATGTAGTATATCTGCATTCTGGGACTTGAATCAGGGGGAAGGGGAGGAAAGGGAGGTAGAGAGGGGGAGAGGGTTTTGGTCAGGGCGGTGTCCTACAGTTTCTCTGTGAGATCTTCTCTTCAGATTGAGTTTTATTGTTTTAATGCAGGGTGTTGGATCTCAGCTTTTGTCTTAGCAGTAAAACCGGTCCTTACAAGATCAACAATCATGTCCAGGATTCATGAACAGTACAACTGCGCATCTCATCGATAAAGACTGGCACATGCTTTAATTTGCATTAACTGTGCTTAAAAGCAAAGAAAGGCATTTTGCTGAGGCCTGCGCCAAACAGTTTATACAAGTAGCTAAGGAGTGGGAGATAGAGAGCAAAATCACTACCGTTGGTACAGACAGCGCACGAAACATGATCACCGCATCTAGATTGCTTCCTTACGAGCACGTGCCTTGTATCGCACACGTTATACACTCAATTGTCATGGCTCTTTGTAAAGGTGGCTTTGATGGCGCTTTAGTGAAATGACGTAAATTAGTCAGATATTTCAAACACAGTCAGTCATTCTAATATGACAGACCTGAAAGCACAGCAAATTGCTCATGGCCTGGGCGAAGAGTGGCATTCCACCCTCGTCAAGTAAATGACATTAAAATGACCTAAGAAGACCTAACAACGACAGGTCATTGTTAGCAAATGCAATCTATTATTTGGATAAATAAAAAAATATTCCTGTTCTGTTTTGTTACCTGCACTTTTCCACTGGAGATGGCTGTCTCAGAAGATGACCCTGCTTATGCTGTATGCTTTATGGAGGCATTCAAAGAGGATTCAACAGAGCGCAAAGAAAACACAAACATTGCTTGGCTCAAAAATCGCAACAGCTCTTGATCCCAAATTCAAAAACCTGAAATGCATTCCTAAACCAGAAACAGCTGAAGTTTGGGAAACATTAGACAAGATGCTAAAAGAGGAGGAACCGGCTCCACATTACTCGGATGCTGGATCAGAGCCACACAAGAAGAAAATTGGTCTCCTGTTGATGGGCTCTGATACGGAGACAGATGATGAAACATCACTGGAATCCAGCCCTCTTGCTAGATACAGAGCAGAGCAGAGCCTAGCATAAGCCTTGAACAATGCCCTCTACAATGGTGGTCTGCACACAGCAGAGGTCATGACAAGCTGCAACTATTGCACGGAAATATCTAGCAACTCCTGCTTCAACTGTGCTATGAGAGAGACTATTTTCACTTACAGGACACACAGTGCAAGAAGAGGGCTGCTCTGGCACCTGAAAATATTAACAACCTTGTATGCTTCAGCAGCTGGTTAAATGCTGACTAGAAAAATAAGTGTGTTTGGCAAGCAGGAAATTGAATTTGAACTCATTCTGATGTTTCTCTTTGCTAGATATAGCTTTTTTTGTACAGTCCTGTCCTCAAAAATGCACCACTTTGGGACAAAAATGGAATATTGAGAAAAAGAAAAGAAAAAGAAAAAAAAACTGGCGAGAGATTTTCTGAACTGTGGGCTAAACAGAGATAAAGCAAGATATTTGAGAGAAAGACATGCACACAGATAAAAACAGAGGCATCTTTACACAAGACGGGGAAAACGACATTAAAAACATATACATCCATGAAATAAACAAAGCTTTACCAAAGGCACAGCAAAAATAACCACATTCTTTTTTTCTTTTTTTCAAAACAGAGACATTATTGAAAACGTGCAAAAGTAGGAATTTGCTTTGCTCAAAGGTTTCTCTGTCATTGCTCAGGAATAGTTAAGTATTAACTTTGCCCCGAGATACTTCTGAAAGAAAGACATAACAATTGTTGTCCTACAGAGATATGAATATGAATTTTGCCCTTCAGATGATTTGAGTTTAAAATAATTTGATGAGAAATACTGAGACTTCTGACTTTTGATTGTAGTCTTTTTCTGCCAAGATCGTTTCGGTCTAAGAGAATCAACTGAGATCCAATCTCAGTATTTTCTGTCCTAATGCATGTTCAAGTCATTTGTTTTTTTTTAAATTTGATATATGTTCATAATAAAGTGACTTTCCATTCTGAAATTGCCATCTAGGCAAAGTTTGCGATATTAGATGCTCTGAAAATGTTTCTGAAAACTTCTGAAATTGAATTGAGATTGAAACCTCTCTTTTTGCTGGATAATCCAAGAAACCAGGAACAAGAATCAAAACCATAAACACAGAAAACCAAAGATAATATTTTCAGCATTTTAGTGTGACATCAGGCAAGACTTTGCCATGAATGACTGAGATAACCAGGCTTATATAGGCAGAGGCAATGAGCTAATGAGATACAGCTGAAGACAATCATGGAGGATGAGACCAGGCAATGAGTTATGGCAAATGTAGCCCTTGATCGAGTGGCAATAGTCAGGGTGGCTATTAAGGGCACTCCAGCTGGTGATTGTGAGAAGTACTCTTAGAAAAATAAATAAATAAATAAATCTATCTTTTATCTTTTGTCAAATCACCTTAGATAATTAATGTGATTCAGATAACTTTTTATTTTTTTATTTATTTTTTTGAGTTTCTATTTATTCAACCAATTTCCTTTGTTGTATTAAAGTTTTAATTTCAACTCAAAATTTTAAGGCAACCAGGTAACTTTCTTTAAGTTAAACCAACAATAATTTTTAAAGTTTAATTTTTTTACGGTTTTAAACAGTGTTGAGAAAGTTACTTTTAAAAGTAACGTGTTACAATATTGCATTAGTCCCTAAAATATTAACTAAATGTGCTGCATTACTTTTTCTCACCTGGGGTCCAGTCTTCGTACCTCGCTTATTACACAGCTCTGTGGAATACTTGATTCTGATTGGTCAATCGCGCATTTCAGTGGTATGTTATTCCCAGATAACAACTGCCAAAGTGAATAACACACCACTCATCCGGGTACTACAAGTTATGAAAATTAGCCCATGATTTACTCACTCTCAAGTCATCCTAGGTGTATATGATGGCTTCTATCAGACAAATAAAATCTGAGTTATATTAAAAAAATTCCTGACTAATCCAAGCTTTACAATAGCAGTGAATGGCTGATTCGTTTCTAAATTCTGTCCGTCAAATAACGTGCTCCACACGGCTCCGGGGGGTTAATAAAGGCCTTCAGAAGTGAATCGATGAGTTTGTGTAAGAAAAATCTCCATATTTAAAAATATATAAAGTAAAGTTTCGGCCGATCGCCTTCCATATTCAATTTATGGGAAAAGTGTTGAAAGTGCCTCTGCAGTTCAAAAGGCATACTCTACCAGTTACGCTCCTCAGACGTAGCACAAGCATCTTGAATTGCGGGAAGGCACTTTCAACACTTTTCCACGGAACTTTACTTTATAAAGTTTTAAATATGGATATTTTTCCTACAGAGAACACATCACATTGATTCGCTTAAGAAATATATATTTTTTATTAATCCCCCAGAGTCGTGTGGAGCATGTTATTTGACGGACAGTTGCATTTTTTTACGGACTTCAAAAACAGGGCTTCGCATCATTCTGTCTGGGTTTATTCTGCGACAACAACCGGCTGGATGTACATTATCCCTTACTTAATACATCTGAGATCAATTGACAGATGCTAGGTCTTCTAATCATGATAACTGAAATCTGGCTAATTTGGTTCTTCAAACGAATGTGTGGATTAGATTAAAATATCTGGATTAAATTGTCTGAGATTACTGCATGTTCTTGTGTTCCTTGAAAAGGGCAGATGGGCAGAGAAAGGCATGTATCGATACTCAAAACCACATCATATAATTAAAAATGACACCTGACAGAAAAAAAAAAAAAAAAAAAAAACGTATATATACTTATATAAAACTTATAATAGATCAATGAAATTAAATAAGTAAATATTTTTTTATTTGTTTTTACGATTCATAAGGATTTATAGTATTTGTTTTTATTTCAATTTTGTAATGAGCAATTCATTTAATTTTACCATTTGAAGCAGATTTTTTTTTTTTCTTTCACAATTAAAATTAATGCACGCATACGACTAACTGTACATTGTGTGTAAGACTCCAATAAAATTATTAGGTATTTATTCCCTCATGAATAAATCTCTCAATGAGTGAAACTGGCTGTGTCTATATTATGATAGACTACACAACTTTATAATATTATTTCAAATTTATTTTTAAATCATTATTATTGTCCCTGGTTCACATTAGGGTGTTCTTGTAAGTAGCAGTGGCTGGGACAGACTTTAAAGGGGTCATGAATTGAGAAATCAACTTTCCCTTGAGCTTTTGATATATAAAAGGTCATGGTAATATAAGAATATCCTGTAAGTTTCAGAGCTGAAAACTTCCTTGTTAGTCAAAGAAAAGCTTTTATTGACACCAGGCCCAGCAAAAGCTCAATCTCAGACTGTGCCAGGCTGTGACGTCAGAGTATGGTGAAACACCGCCTCGACAGAAGAAGAAGAGCGCCTGATTCTGTAGCCCCGCCCACCGACTCATGCCTGACATGACAGGCCTACATAGAGCTAAACCGGATCAAACTTCTAAGCAATAAACATGCTGCATAAGCTTCATTCGGATTCTAATATTATGAATGCATGGATGAACTTTATTTTTAATGAATATCCAGCTCACGTGGGGAAAACATTGCACGTTTATTCCTTCATTTCTGATCACAGATTCATTTGTAAGTAAGAGACTGGATTTGCAGACAGGATGAGATTACATGAATGAATGAAGCAACACACTAATGTGAGTAATTTTTATATATATATATATATATATATATATATATATATATATGTATGTGATAGTATTGCATTGTTACAGATAATTTGATATCTATTGATTATGTGTACGTGTCTAATAGAACATAACTTGTAGCACGCTGTCAAAGGCTGGAGAATCCTTTATTTATGGTGTTTTTGGTTCATTGCGATTCGGGATCAGACTCGGACATGTATGGGCCAGGGCTCGTAAAGCCCAACATCCCGGGGGTATGTGTTTTCTAGACGGGCTACCAAAATGTAAACCTGGCCTGCTGACGGGCTATCTTAAATAGTGAAATAACATTCCTTTCTTGATGTGCGTTGTTCACTCGCTTGACTTGATATTTGAAGGAAAAATACAATCGTGGAAGTTTTGATCATGCTGTCTGCAACATACTTGGCGTGTGTGTGTGTGTGTGTGTGTGTTGCACGGTTCGCGCTTATATCCATCGATCAGTCAGGCCAAGTAATAAAAAAAATAACATTCCAATCAATCGCGGGTGGATGAGAGATAAATCATGGTGTTTGTTTGATAAAGACGTTTTGCGAGCCCTGTTACCGTTTCTCCACACACATGTACTGACAGGGGAGCTGGAGCTCATTATAATATGCAAATCTTATGATTGTATTATTGGTAAACCAATGAGGTGCAAGCAGCTGTAGTATTTAAGGACCTTTATTTTGATGGGTTTATACGGTCCTGTTTGATTCTGGGTTCGCTTTCCCCTTGGCATTTCCTTCCCCGTCCCCATTCCTGTACAGTTTAGAGCGCCTTTGGTGGCGTCTGTGCTGTGGCAAGTTTGTGGCAGAGTTCACTCAGTATAGCGGCAATAGCACGTGTTAAACGCTGGCCTATAGACTGATTCACGGTACCTGTTGTAAGTAGCCATACAGCTTTGCGTCTGGTGTTTATTCAACCCAAATCGTAGAAGGGGAATTAATCCTTACTGCTCGCCGAAGACGCTACATGTGACGCCGCTGCGGTTTTGTTTAGGGTCCGTTTTTATTACATTTTATGATTTGTGTAGCCAGGGTAGATTCTGTGTGGAACGGGGGAGGCTAGCTGCTTCATTCAGTGGTGTGTGTTTCACGGGGTGCTGTGTGTGCTGACACAACTTCCTTATGGTGTGTGCGCATGGTGTCTGATTTGGTGTGAATTTGAGGTGGATTTGAACGACCTCCTGAGTTACAGCTGGCATGTCTTGTTCCCACGAAACCTGGCTCTGGAGAATTGTTGTGATGTTGCATTGCACCTGTGAGGAATGTTTTAACACTCACACTTTTCCTGGTGAGAGGGTTCAACACCCGCACTTTTTCTGCAGTTTTTCCGCAGTTTTGCACAAACGCCTTACAGCAGTCGCTCCTCCATTTCTCTGGCCACTCTGTGTCTGCGCTCATTGTGGCTGCCTCCTCTTCCCTCCCTCTCAAACATGACACCGGCTTTGAATGTGACCAGCTGATGATTGGCTGTTCTGCCTTAAGTCCCGCCTCTCTTGGTCTGTTAGATTTATCGGTCAGCTCATTCTGAGGAGGCGGGAACTTATGGTTATAGTTCTTTACGTCTCCCTTTTCCAGGTACTTTGAATGAATGTTTATGCTTTCGAGGTTTTTAAATAATCTTGTTATGTTTCTGGGAAGATTGTGTATTTTCACAACAGAGTTTTGACTTATTTTCTGTGTGTTCTGAGTGTGTTTTTATACTTTTATCACTCATTTAAATGTTATACCTTTTGTACCCTTCTGTCATTGTATTCATCGTTTTTATTGTTAACAAACAAACCACATCCATCCCCGGCACTTTGAAAAGCTTGCTATGCCCCTGATGTTGGACATGTCTCAGGAGAGAGTTTTAATGTCTTTTACAATAAAATATATTTTTGTAACGATATGCCATCTCACGATCCATTATTTTGCCTTCAATTGGTTAAACTTACCTGTGTCCTTATTTGGAGTATTTCCTTGGTTCTCCACCAGGGTGGCGTAGTCGGATTAATTGAACTGATTTGTGCTTCCCACCACAGGGGTATGCCACACAATCATAGCAGTGGGCTTGGGCTTACTTCCAAGTCTTCAGTGCAGCACGCCCATATAAACCTAGCGTTCAGGAGAGAGCCTCAAAATCAGGGTAGAAAATAGCCTATTACTTATTCATTATGATGTTTTTAAATGTAAAACCATGCAAACGTCATTAGTTGACCTCCAGACAACAGTATAAAAAAATGTGAAAAGCCAGTTCAGGACACCTTTAAGCATCACCTCCGCTTACAAAGATGCAATCTAATCTGGTTTACATGAAATAAGCTGCTCCAGAGCAGGTTTAAGTTTACGGACCTGTTGCTATGACAGCAAGTCTAGGATGAGCGTCGAAGAACCAAACAATCCGAGATCAAGCCAAATCAGCAACAATCGAATCCAGCTAAATTAGTTAGCGTTGTACAAAGAATGGACCCCTGGGCTGGACTTGGTTGTGTGTAAAAAAAATAAAATAAAAAAGTTAAATTTTTGGCAAATGTAAAGGCCCTTTCACAAGTGAAATGATGCAGGAGAAGAAAGATCAACACTCTCACTTCTGAAATAACACACATATGATGTTTAACTAAAGTAATTTTTGCTTATTAATATGGTTGATTTGGGTCAACGAAGGTGTAAGGATGAACTTCCTGAGCCGCCATGGTCCCCAGAGCTGCCTGATCCGCCTGGGCTTTTTTTAATTTAACAATTAATTATTGTAGGTTTGCATAATATTCTGAGTTTGGATTAACTTGCATTACTTATTTGAAAAGTAACTCTAAAACTTTGTTTTAAATGTAAAAATATTCTGATTACATAACTTACTGGCACTACCACGAACACTGGTTTTAAAGAACCAAAAGCCAAAATGGTTCTACATAAGGTGACATGTCTTAAATAATTGTATAATAGTTTCAAGTTCAGGGATTTTTATAGTGATAGAGTATGTTTATAAATTTAATTCATAAAAATGTATTAAAGTTAAAAATTACTTAAAACTAAATTAATCAATTTAAACAATCCATATACTATTCAAATGATGGGAACCCCCTTAATGTTCTCTACAGAACCTTTTCTAAGAGTGTAGACAAGCTGAACGGACTACCATCATGATACTCTGTTTCTGATAGTAAAAATCTGATGACTCCTAGTAAATGATGAAAGAAATTTAATTTCAACCTTGAAAGTTTAGCCTTATACATGAATGAAATCCACAGATAGGATATGTCATATCCGAATATGTCAACAGAGTGACATTTTGGTTTTGCAGGATAAAAGTATATCTATTTTCTCTATGAAGGTGTTCTTAAAAAAATACATAAAAGAGTTTAATTTACTAGCTGATGCTTCTCAAATATATGTTTTAGAGCTTGCAAGCTGTTCAACATGACATTTGATCAGAAAACACCAACATTTTAATTGTCATGCATATCTTACAGTGTGGAAAGGAAGTCAACAATCCGAAAACCAGTTTTGATATTATAATGGAAAAAACAGCGGGGGTTCCTGACTGAGTTCCAGTGTACATGAAGCAAAATGTGTGAAACTAACCGACTAATTTGTTTTTGCTGTTTGGTACTGCACCCAAACATCTTTTGTCTAAGCAGTCTTTTGTAAATGCCTGTTTTGTTTTTGTTTTTCTTCTCAGGAATTAAAAGGTAAATGGGGTTCAACTTAACAACTACTTAGTTGGTAAGATCTATGCAATGCATCCGTAACGCAAATTATATCAGCACTGTGTCATGTAATGGTTTGCAATGTGTGCAAATTGGCTTACCGTAATGTGTGATGAGGCAAATGCAGTTTCCATGATATCGCGGCCTGACTGTGCTCGCAGCTGGAGAGGATCGACAGTCTTTTCTCAGTAAACAAAGTTTCTTTTTGAACTCAAGCGGATATTGATGTAGCTACCACTGATGGTTTCTGAAAGCTGATGTTTAAATGATCAAGACTCATTTGAAGTTTATTGACTACTTTTCTGATTGGAAAAACTGTATATATATATATATATATATTTTTTTTTTTTTTTTTTCAACATATCAGTGGTGCCCAACAGTCTGAAACCTTTTGATATATCATTAAAACTCTCTGAATAGGTTTATGCTCTTTTCATGTTATTGAGTTTGGCAATGTTAGTGTATTTGGTCTTGGCGGACTCGATCTGCTATGCTGCTGCAAGGACTTGATACTGCTAACAATAGATAGGGGAGAGCAGGGGTTAGCTGTAACACACATGATTCAAAACTTTCCACACATGCCAGGATGATGAAACATTTGTGTATTTACTCGTTGCCATATCCAGAGGCGAATTAAGGTGGTCAGGGGTCCCTAGGCTGCTCTTTGTTTAAAGAGTGTTTCTTATGGGCCAATGAGTGTATTTTTTAGTTCGGGCTGAAGTAAATAATAATAATAAAAAAATGTTTAAAAACTCTGACCAATCCGGGGCCCCTGCACACGTGGGGCCCCTAGGCTGCAGCCTAGGCAAGCCTGTGCGTTAATGCGCGCCTGGCCATATCAACATTATTTAGAGAAAAAAAAATGCACCAAAATTATTGGAATTTGATATTATTTTAATCTTATATCTGTTATTTAACAGTTGAGATTGTTCTTTAATGCTGATCTAACCAGTAGAAGACATGAGCCGCATAAAACACAAAAATGTGTGATTTATTTATTCGATTGACAGCACTATTATATATATATATATATATATATATATATATATATATACACACATATATACTATATTGCCAAAAGTTTTGTAACGCCTGCTTTAATCTGTACATGAACTTTAATGACATTCCATTCTTAATCCGTAGGGTTTAATATGGAGTTGGCCCACCCTTTGCTGCTGAAACAGCTTCAACTCTTCTGGGAAGGCTTTCCACAAGGCTTAGGAGTGTGTTTATGGGAATTTTTGACCATTCTTCTAAAAGACCATTTGTGAGGTCAGGCACTGATGTTAGACGAGAAGGCCTGGCTCGCAGTCTCAGCTCTAATTCATCCCAAAGGTGTTCTATCGGGCTGAGGTCAGGACTCTGTGCAGGCCAGTCAAGATCCTCCACACCAAACTCACTCATCTATGTCTTTATGGACCGACGCTTTGTGCACTGGTGCGCAGTCATGTTGGAACAGGAAGGGGCCATCCCCAAACTGTTCCCACAAAGTTGGGAGCATGAAATTGTCCAAAATGTCTTGGTATGCTGAAGCATTAAGAGTTCCTTTCACTGGTAATAAGGGGCCAAGCCCAACCCCTGAAAAACAACCCCACACCATAATCCCCCCTCCACCAAACTTTACACTTGGCACAATGCAGTTAGGCAAGTATCATTCTCCTGGCAACCGCCAAACCCATGCTCATCCATCGGATTGCCAGACAGAGAAGCATGATTCGTCACTCCAGAGTTAGCGTGCTTTTCACCACTGCATTTCAAGATTCAAGATTCAAGAGTTTTATTTGTCACATACACAGTTATATACAGAATATACAACCGGCAGTGAAATGTAAACAGGTCCGCTCCATGGACAGTGCAAATTCACAGTTAAAAACACAAGGAGGAAATTATATTTTGACTTCTGCACTCTGTGTGCCTCAGCATGCGCTGACCCCACTCTGTGATTTTACGTGGCCTACCACTTCACAGTCGAGTTGCTGTTGTTCCCAAATGCTTCCACTTTGTTATAATACCACTAACAATTGACCGTGGAATATTTAGTAGTGAGGACATTTCAGGAGTGGACTTATTGCACAGGTGGCAACCTATCACTGTACCACGCTTGAATTCACTGAGCTCCTGAGAGCGACCCATTCTTTCACAAATGTTTGTAGAAGCGTCTGCATGCCTAGTGCTTGATTTATACACCTGTGGCCATAGAAGTGATTGGAACACCTGAATTCAGTGATTTGGAGGAGTGTCCCAATACCCAAACATAATGTGTGTAGTGTGTGTACTGTGTATTGTTATTATAATTATGTATATTTTAAAACACACTCATTCATTATATTACACACATATACATATTTAAGGTTTTACACTAAATTAGTAACACTGATCATCCTCTAAGGTCAAGAGGTCAGATGTTCTTGCTTCCATTGATGCTCTAAACATCTCTAATCATCCTAACATGATCATCAGGTTGTTCAGGTCAGCTTCAATGCAGCGGTCAATAAAACAACATGCATCAATGCAATAAATTATGAAATCCATGTTTTAATTAAATGTCCTCTTCCATTTGAACTAATTTCTTTGGTTAGTTTAATTCTATATTTAGCTAACATATATCCTGAAATGGAAATTGATATTGGAGTAGCTTATGATTGCGCATTGCAGTAAAGATCTTGTAGATTAATGGGTTAATTATGTCATTAAATGGTAATCTAAAAAGGTCAATATGAATTTGCACTGTATTATATCAGCTGGGGCCTTGATTGCCCGCTTCACTTTGTTGAGACCAATTGGGAAGGCCTGTGAAAAGAATAGGTTCAGTATTTAAAGGCCTCTGCTTTAGGGGTTTAAATAAATGAAAAGCCATTAGGTCAAGCCAACATGGACTCTTCACATGAACTGAAGTAATTTTAGACTTCTGCATAAACACAGAAATTAACTCTGTCCTCTGACAGTGACCCTAATTAACCTTTGGGTTACCTTTAGTATATATATATATATATATATATATATATATATATATATATATATATATATATATATATATATATATATATATATATATATATATATATATATATATATATATATAATAAACAAAACAAAACAAAAAAACACAAGAACAACCTTGTAAATGGATTTACTTAGGTCAGTGCTTATATGTTTAACTACCGGTTATTTCTATTTATCTTTTTTAATCACTTCAAGTTCAGTGTTGGAGAAGTTACTTTGAAACTGGAGCATATCATTTTAATAGTTTTCAGCTTTTTCACTGAGTCTCTTTGATTACCATTTCCATGTTATTTGTATTGCTAAAAGCATATTTGTTTATGCTTGTGGAATGACTTGATTTTTTTAGTAGTTCATTCAAAGAATCATTCAAATGAATCAACTCACTAAAACGAATCTGACTTCCCAATGCTTCACTTACTGAGGTGCTGTCATGCTAGTTAAGTTAGTAGCACCACTGCTTTTAGTTAATCGCTCCCCAGCGCTGTTCAAGATCCGACATGCCCACAACTGATTTAATAATTCAATTTCACTCTTTTTTTTTTTTTTTCGTCTTCTTTCTACATTGTCCATAGGGAGGCCCTGCTCATGTAATGCACTTGAATGGACCAGTAATTATAAAACTAGGACATATAGCAATGGGAGATAATTAATATTACCAAGTCCCGGGAGAATTTTTTTCTTTTTTTTTTTTTTTATGAATTTAGGATTTGACAGAGGCTTTCAATTATGTCAACCCCACTGGGTACTTATATCCAGAATGTATTACATCTATATTAGGTGCTTGCACATGACAAATGTGTGTTCAGATAGAGTTAACATCACAAGGGATGTGAACCTATGATGGTTTGTTAGCTTTAATTCATTATACATGCCAACAAATAGCTGATTAAGTGTAAACTAAGCCTCCTCACTCACCTTATGGATGCAAAGATGTCCGTTTGATGGACAATACTGTAGAATAGAAGCAGATATGGAAAATTACCTTTGAGCCAAAGTTCCCTTTCTCCGGATATAGTACTATAAAAGAGAAGCTAAATGGCATTGAAAATGTGTTGCAGAGAAAGACACTGCAGTTGAAAGGGAAAGCTTGTGCCTTTGAAGAATGTAAGTTGCTGTGCCTTTTCTTCTGAGCCCTATATAGGGTATCATCTTTTTATGTTAACTTTTACTAAAGCCAGTTTAGGAACAAGACGAGACCAGAGATCTTGGCTATAGCTGTTTTGAAGGGTGATTGCTTATACAGCTCGGACTGAGATGAAATTGAATGACTCACCTCTGGAACCTTGAAAATGTCTGTGTCTTGACCTTTTGCTACGGATAAACTAGCGGCACTAATTCAGCTTACTTCACATTGTGTATGTCTAGTTTTGAATCTGACAAATTTTGAAAAAGCAAGATGACTGTAATGGTTGGTGAACCAGGAACAGGCTGAAGACTCAGAAGGTCAAAATACAAAGTGAAACTTTAATAATAACACTCAGGAACAAACAGAAGTGCAGGGACACACACTCCAACATAACAGTGACTAGACAAAGACTGAAGCTGAGGGTGGAACTTAAGTAGAGAACAGAAACAAGATGATTAAATAGACACAGCTGGGACAAATTAACTAATGGGGGTAACTCTGGAAACAAAGGATTGGCAGGAAAATGAACAAAAGAACACAGGAATGAAATCAAAACACAAACTGGAAGTCCAAAAACACAGACAGAACCGTGACAATGACATACCGTTAAGTCAAGTCAAGTCACCTTTATTTATATAGCGCTTTTTACAATACCAATTGTTTCAAAGCAGCTTTGCAGTGTTAACAGGAAGACAATGCAACAGATTCGGCTGTACAGCCGCTCTGGTGAAAATGGTGATGTATATATATATATATATATATATATATACAGCCAGTCACATTAACTGATCTTGCATTGTTGCTTCAACACTTGTTGACATGTAACAATGGCTTTGATTGGTCTGAGTTTTTAATGGTGGGCAGAGCAGAGTGTTACATGAAGCTTGTCAGAGAAATAGTAAGGTAAGTGAGCCTGACATAGTAAACTTCATCCATCATTAAAAAGGGTACTAAAGCAATACCAACAAAGCAAAGGTTTATGAACAATGTTTTGGCATGCTCTTTCAAAAAAAAAAAAATTATTTAAAAAAGAAACTTTGATTTTTGTGAAAATGGTCATTTTACGTAGAAATGGCTGGTTAAGCTAAAATGGGCCACAGTTTTCAGCTAAAATGGGCTGCATACACACACTTTTACACATAATCTTTTTTTGTTTTTTTGTCAAAGATGTTCTAATCTTTAACAAAATGTTTGACAAATATTTGACAAGCATACATGCACACAAAAGACACTGATGCACAGAAACACAAACCCATACAACATGATCAATTCATTTTTAATTGCTTTTTTTAAATGAAATATTCGTTCAACTTTCTGTTTAATGGAATACATTTATGGTGTTGTTGGGGCACACTAAAGACACTGTGTCACTTTACTGTTAAAAATAAAATGATTTCAGCCAAAATGACCTGTGTTGCTCTCTTTTTGGCACAAGAATGTACCTGCTAATACTCTAACTCTCATAATTTTAAACTTTTTCACATTTAAAATGTATATACATATTTAAGAGACCCATGCTAATTTATAAAAATATCATTAGATCTCATGCATAGCTTATTTGATGGTATTATAAGTCATTTACCAAAATGTGGCCCATTTTAGCTCACTTCACCTTGTAGTCAAGACCACCTAATCCGAGACCGAGTCGAGACCAAGACCAGACCAGCACTCCTTAAATTCATAAAGATCCACATTAATGCCTGAGAAATTACTTATTTTTAATCAATAAACATAATTAGTATAATACACTATATATATAAAGAGAGAGAGAGCGCTGTTAGAGAGACCGAATACAAATGTGGTCAAGACCGGTCTTGAGTACTACAACACTAATATATGTCATTGACATGAATGTATATCAGTGCTGTCAAACCGATTAATCACATCTAACATAAACGTTAGATAACACACATTGCAAACCGATTCAAAAGTGTGTGTGTACCTACTTAACTATATTTTGGGAACAAATATACCCAGAAGTAAGCAAAACCTGACAAAATCTCCAAAAACCTCCCTTTGGGGATGTCTTCATTTGTAATAAAAATAAAGTAATTTAAGTTTGTTGTTTTTGTTTTTTTCTTATGTAAAAATACAACGTTTTCTATGATGGGTAGGTTTAGGGTGTGGGTTAGAGCTAGGTTATAAAATGTATAAAAGAATAATACATTTATCAAGTAATAAAAACAATAGAATCTATGCAATGTCCCCATTTAGATAGCTACGTGTGTGTGTGTGTGTGTGTGTGTGTGTGTGTGTGTGTGTGTAAAATAATGTGAATGCACCAAAAATAGGTATAAAATTAAAGCTGCAAGCAGCGATGAAAGGGCCCTTGCACCCGGGACCACCGCCACCCGGTGGCCTCAGGAAAACAGCGAATAGTGGGTGACATGCATTTAAGCGGGTAAATATAGGAGAAAAATTGGCACTTCGATGTGCCACATTTCCTGCTGCCAGCAGGTGGCGCTTTGACTATAACTGAATATTGCCACGTAGGCCAGGACTATTATTAAATGTGAAGTTTGGGGCAGATGGGACATTGTATGCCTGAGTTACAGCAACTTCCTGTTTCGTGGCGTACATCACATACATTAGCCCTTATCCAAGTGTTGCTTGATTTAATGTGTTTCTAGCATGTTTTGGGACTTGGTGGTTTCTGGGAGAGAATTACAGTGTAAAGCATATCATTTCCTGTTGCCATCAGGTGGCGCTATGACTATCTGAATATTGGCATGTAGATGTCTTCAGGTCAGGACTCTTATCAGACATGTGAAGTTTGAGGCAGATCGGACATTGTATGCCTTACACTTGGCTAAGTGCTAATATATGCGATTAACGCCACAAAACAGAAATTTGTTGTAACTCATACAATGTCCGATCTGCCCCAAACTTCACGTTTAATAATAGTGCTGGCCTGAAGACATCTACATGGCAATATTCAGTTATAGTCAAAGCGCCACCTGCTGGCAAAAGGAAGTGTGGCACATCAAAATGACTGCTGTATTCTCCTATATTATCCGCTTAAATGCATCTTACTCACTATTCGCTGTTTTCCTGAGGGTCCGGGTGCGAGGGCCCTTTTATCGCTGCTTGCAGCTTTAATTTTTATTGTATTTAATTAATATATTTAATGTTTTAATTAATATTTGCTTTCATGTGATTTTCCTAGGAACAAGTATCACAATTAAATGTGCAAAAATCTTTTAATTGAATTGTATCTGGTTTCATTTTAATTTTTACTGGAATTTGTATGAATTATTTTTGTATTCCAATCAAATCCAAAAAAAAAAAAAAAAAAAAATATTCTAATCTTCTTTTTTCTTCTTCTCAGAAATCAAATAGTACTTCTTTGTACTTATGGATGTATTTCTCTGAAAGTGATTCAGAAAGCCATTATGCAAAACCTCTACCATACCTCGACCCAGAATGATCTTTAATACCTATCCATCCAGAGAAAACTGCTGCTTTAATCATTTGCTTTTTTTCCTTACAGAATGATGCACCGGATATCTTCCAGGGTATAAAATATGCGGTTTCACTCAACAGATCGACATCAGAAACCTTTGTTCCTGCAGAAAGCACAAGAGGACAACCGAAGAAGTGGTTTGCTGTGAGAAACGGTAATGTATTCTCTGTCGTCATGACCCTGGTCCCACACAAACTGACCTTATTCAGCACCTGTGTGTTGTTTATCTATCTATAAATAAATGCAACAAAGATTGTTCATAGGAAATGTTTTGCACCAGTGGTATTGATGAGATGTGTGTCTTCAGAGGACACACACATGGGGAGTAATTCGGGATTGAGTGTTGATTTAATGCAGCTCTATATTAGACATAAGGTTGTGTCTTTGGTGAGCTGCAGTTGTGTAGAGTTCCACTATTGTGTCACCAGGGCAAAAAATATATAAACAAAAGCATACAGGTTTGGAGTAGGGGTGACCCCGAATAGTCGAAGATTCGATGCTTCGATAGGAGGAGCCTGATTCAACTACCAATCTCAGTCCAATCTTCACAGGGGTGTTATGAACTGAGAATCAGGCCATTTTGGCTATATGGGGGTGCTCAATAGAGACAGAGCGCATTTAGGCCACGCCCACACCGGGGGGGAAACAATCCAACGCTCTCCATTGACTTTGTATTGCGTGAAGCGGTCGCCTTGTCGTTTCTGACTTATAACAAAAAACAGAACATTGTCTAAAAGCTGATATGTGACAAGGTGTACAGTAAGTACAATACATTTTTATAAGCTGTCGACCCGAAAAAATGAGCATTTAAGGAGACAAAAGTGGATACAGGCAATAAGATGTGAAGCTTCAGCAGGGAGAATGGGTACATTTTGGGATCCTGACACTCAGTATGCCTCAGTATGTCTACGTGTGCAGTAAACATTTTGTCACTGTTAAGTCAGATATTCAAATGTCAGTTTAATATATTATATTTCCTGTCACTGATTATGTTCCCCTCCAGTGGGTGTAGTTCTCAGTGTAATATAATATGTTGCGCTCTGTCTCAATTGCCTGTATCCACTTTTGTGTCCTTAAACGCTTGTTTTTTGGGGGTCAACATCTTATAAAAACTTCTAGGTTTTTGGTTATGTGTTTTTTAACTTGTTTGCTGTACACCTTGTCACATATCAGCTTTTAGACATTGTTCTGTTTTTTGTTATAAGTCAGAAATGACAAGGAGGCCGCTTCACGCAATACAAAGTCAATGGAGACGGATGTTTTGTTTTCCCCCCCGGTCGGCCTGGTCTTCAGATTATGACGCCTCTGTCTCTATAGCCCCTTATGGAGATTACATGATTACTCTGCGTGGTTTACTCTAAGATTTTTTATAGTTTTTTTTTTTTTTTTTTTTTTTAAAGCTGCAGTCCGTATCTTTTTGCGCTCTAGCGGTTAATAAACAGAACTGCATGCGTCTTGTGGAAGAACATTGCAGCCGGAGCTACTTCTCTCTGTTTGTGTCTATGGTGAGTCACGCAGGGACTGTGCTCCTCCGCAGTGGTTCCTACCAGACCGGCCTGAAATAGTCCCAATATAAACACTGTGTACCATAATGATTCAGGGCAAGACAAAAACACGGTTTGGAAAATGGATTCGTGTTGTACAGTCTCATATAATTTTTGTACACTTAAAAAAAAAAATGGATAGCAGCTTTAAAATGCATTAAATGATCATCTTTGACCGCTGCAGCATGTCTTGCAGTTTTCTCATCGTGTTGTGCACGAGACCCAGCCTTCTTTTCCATTCATCAGTGTTGTGCTCTGCAGTTGGATACTATTACGCGTGTCTCGTGTTTTTAAGAGCAAAAACGCATTCTGTTTGATTAGCCCGTTATGCCTTTCACTCAGACGTCAAAATATCAAATTGAACAGATAGTAAAACTGAAGTGTATCTCATGCGAGCGAATGAAGGGTTAGGGTTAGGTTAGTTTAAAGATGATTGACGTCACAGAATTTACTGGTATTTTGGTGCTGATGTGTGAATGGTCTTACTGGTAAAAAGCCAGAACGCCATTGCTTGTGTGAACGGAATATTTGTCTATTTACCGGTAAAGTAATTCTGGTAATTTCCCGGGATCGCTGTGTGAAATGGGCTCCAATCTAGGGGTATCCCTGACTAAGGATTTACATAGTCAAATCAGAATTGTCAAGTCTTGCCTATAGTTGACTGATAGTTGAATTGTGTGTGTGTGTGTGTGTGTGTGTGTGTGTGTAGGGTGGGGAGGGAGATAAACATTTATAAAATTATTCCTCATAACATTTTAAAGCCATGATGTAAAAAAAAAGACAGGTTGCAGACAGGTTTTGCATTTCACATGTCAGCAAATCTAATTAAATCGACTAAATTGCCTGTGCAAGCATGCTCTAGGACAACATTGATGCACCGAAAAACTATCAAAAAATAATTTACATTAGAACAGAGTATACCTTTCTAATGAATAATATGAAATAAGCCAGAATCAAGTCACAAGGTGCAGAACAAATGTGTGCAAAATTCCTAAAGTGCAGAGGAACATATATTCAAAACACAAGCCACAAATAGTTTTAGATAACCCTGAGTGATCAATAAATAAATAAATAAATAAATAAAATAATTATTAAAATAATGAAAGTATAGAATTTTCAACTTTGTCTTTTTAACTGCAGAAACAACAGTAAATGCTAAACTGGAGTGGCAGTCTTTTAGCTAAACATGTCCGTAGCATCCAAAGATCCCGTTAGAACTGGCTGAAATCACTTGTCCCCTACCTGATCTGAGAAACCAGTCTTTCACTCTGCCTGTGTCCATTTGAGTCTTTTCAAGTTGTGCTCGAGGAAAAAGACAGTTTTCATGTTTGAATGATTAGTGTAAAATTCCATATATAAAATAAATTCAAAGAATATAATTATTATAATCTGTTTCTTTGGTCTGTGTTAATCACTGTATAAAGCTTATGATTAAGGGACCCAGCATGGAGCATATTGTTCTAAATTTAGCCTGCAAAGTAACAGCATATTTAACGTTTCTCACAAATGAACAGTAACTTTCCAGTAAACGGAGATAATTAAAGCACTGTAGGCCTGCACAAAACTCTGCTTATGTTGTTATATTTCAGCATATGGCAGGTTAAATTTGTCCATTTATCTTGCTACTCTAATTATTATTTATGCTCATTTGAGATAAGGCTAATATTCTAAAAAGGCAGGATTTATCTTCTTTAGACTTTCCACCACTCCCTGTATGAACAGAGGCAAATGTAAATGAATTTACTCTGCTCATGAAGAGCATTAAAACTGATTTACAGCTTCAGACGAGTGAACAAGTTACAGAGAAACAGCAATTAACTGTACTAAATAAAGGCACAGTTGCAAAGTGTTTTACTGTACTTACTGATAATTCAGCCCTCATGCTTACAGGTTTCTGGTGAACAAGAAAATCAACTTTAAAATCGACAAGAAATCAATATTGACAGTAATATATGTTCCAGGTGTGCAAAAATAGAGAACTGTACACTGTCAGAAGAAGAAGAAAAAAAAACTGGGGCGGTACCCTATGGTACAAAACCAAAAGGGTACTAATACACTCTCTGATGTGTACCTTTAAGGTACTAATACGCTCTCTTAAAGTACTGATGTGTACCTTTAAGGTACTAATATGTACAATTTAAGGGTGAGTAAGGTACAAAGATGTACCTTTTTCACTTTTGTACCTTAGTATACTGCCCCAGTGACAGCACTGTACCTTTTTGGAGTGTAGGATACATTGATTTTAGTGCAGAATGCCTTCACTCAATCACCTACTAAAACAACACATGCACATGAACATAAATGATGCTATATCTATGGATACAATTCATTCTTAGTGAATTCTGCCCAGCATTTTAACATGTATTCTAGTGCAATATTTTACTTTACAATACACTTTGCTTTAAGGTGTCATTGTTGCAGTGCAATTATATATTTAAGTACTGCATAACATTAATTAACAACATGTACTTACTATAGGGTTAGGGTATGATTAGGGATTGGTTGAGGGTTAGTTGCATGTAATTATGCATAATTTCCTGTTATTACTATGGTAAGTACATGTAATATATGTAACGGGCACTGTAAAATAAAGTGTTACCCAATATTTTAACAAAAATGTAACAGAAAAGATTTACTAACATTTCATAAGTACTGAAAAACGTTATTTGTGAATACGATTTTTTTTTTTGTTTTGTTATTATGCAAAAGTTATTATTGAATGTTCTCTGAATGTTCTGAAACAAACAGTAACCTTAAAAAAAAAAAAAAAAAAAAAAAACACTTCCATGAACAATGTATAAATAACGTTTTGTGCTAATATTTTGAGAACATTAATAAAGAACACTGAACAAATGTTCTATATATAGTAGATCAGAGGTCTTCAACCCTGCTCCTGGGGACCTGCTGTCCTGTTTATTTCCTACCTGCTTCAGCACACTGCCCTGTGCATTTTCAACAAGTGATCCTGAAGAGCTTGGTTAGCTTCAGCTGTCTTTAATTAGGGTTGAAGACCTCTGCAGTAGATTGTTTAAGAGCAGCGTCAAAGTAATAAACAGAAAATAACAGAATCAGTGATGCATATCTGATCAAATATGAGACAAATTCAATCTCAGCTTAGAAAGCAGCTCTACAGAAGACAATAGTGTCATTATTCAGCTCAAGTCAATTCAAATAATGTTCTTTTTTTTTTTGTATTTTGTATTTTACATTAACATTACAGGAAGAATGTCTGCTTATAACATTGAGAGAACCTCGGCAGAACGTTAGCTAAAGTTCTGAGAACGTTCTCTGTTACTGTAAGCGTGATGTTTGTTTTATCGAGGGTTTAGTCAGTATTATTTCCAGTGGCAACATGTCATGGATGCCTTTGAGCTTAACTTGTATTGAACTCGGGAACATTCCTTCAGAAATGCAGAAGGGTTTTTATGATGATTTATTTATTCAAGGGCTGACAAGTTTAAAATGACAAGTCTAAGATGTGGGCAGCCCCAAGGGAGGATAGGGAATTCCATATGTGTCGCTGTCCCTTTTTTTTTTTTTTTTTTTTTTTTTTTTTTTTTTTTTTTACAGCGACCTCCTTTCCAGAACTCATGAAGTGGAGACTGCAAGAATGAGCTTGCAGACCCACCTGGATATCCAGGGATCCTCGTCGAGCTCATTTACGAACATAGGCGAGACCACGGAAAATGAGAGCAAGCAGGAGACGAATGGGGAGATGCTACCCAGGAGTGCTACCCAAGAGAGAACTGTTCTGAATCTGCTTAATGTCTGAGTAGGGGAGAGAACTAAACTATGCCACTGTACTTTGACTCCATTTGGTTGCAGGCCCGTCACCAAGGGGGGCAAATCATATGGTCATTCAGCAAACGTATTATTAAGAGCAAAACACTTAATTCTGTGGATTTGGCCATTCACGTATTCCATAAAGAAACATCTTCAGTGTCTTTCCGTTATTTGAAATAACTCATCATCTTCAGAAATATGAATCAGAAAGTCAGAGCGTGTGTAAGGCTCAGACTTATAGTGTTGAATTTGCTCATGCAGTTGCCTGATGCTGCTACTATGAAAGCTTGTTTCATAAATAAAAAAAATAAAAAGGTAATTGCAACTTTTTATTTCACAATTCAGATTTATTTTTTATTTTTGTATGATTAAAAACTTGCATGATATTACGTGTTATAAAGTCAGAATTGCATGATAGTATAGGCTCAACTCACAACTGCGATTTATAAAGTCCCGAATGATCCTGCATTCATGAATAGATGAATTGAGTGAATTGTTCAATGACTCCCTCATAAATATAACCAATTGCTGTCATTTTCATTTGACGTAAAAGTGTTGGTTATATCGCTTCACTGACATTCATGAGATAATAAAATGTCCGTCAGGATGCACACTTCCCAGGTCATCCAGGTACTTTTTGTCTTCTATTTATGTGAATTTGGACATACTTTATTTGTTTTTCTCCTTCTATATAGTAGGGAAGTATGTAATTTCAGGTGCAGTCACTTTCTTTCCTGTATGAATCAGCTGAATTAATGAGTCAATGAATCACTCATAATATTATGTTCTTTTCTTTTTTTTTTTACCACCACTTACCTGTGTAACTATAGCCTGAAGAAAGAGTCACTTTTATATAATCTCTTGGAACGCTACTCGACCAATCAGAGAAGTAGTGCTTTATAACAGAAAGTTTGTGTTTCAAAAGAGTTTGGAACACCATGCATTATCTTTGTATTTTTAGTTGAACTATTATTCCATTCAAGGAGAAATGAGAGGTAAAATGAATACTCATAAATATATTTCAGAATGTCTGCTATAAACTGAAATCAGACTCAACTCGTGTCAAGTGACAGATCTGTATCATTTCAAGCTGTATCAGTTAAAGGGATGAATGTGGTATTTGGGGAATGTACTGGGCTGAACAAACCAAGGTATTATTATTCCTAATCACATCCATCTGGAAAAAAAAAAAAAAAAAAAAATAAATGATAAATGAAAAGCTTCTCCTTCTTTCTAGTAACCCACTTTACCTACTAGCATATGATTGACAGTTTTGTTTTGTTTCCAGACCTATATTCTGGTAGCTTAAAATTACATTTGATTGGGTGGACCAGAAATGTATAAATTAATGTACAAAATTGGCATATTATCTTTCAATCACAGTAAGCGGTGTACACTCTTTCAGGGCTCTATAAGCGCAGCTTACTTGATAAAAAGGGGTGACATTGCTAAACCACATACACATCTTATCAAACTCTCCCTCTATATGTCCTCTATATGTCCTCTATATGCATTCTGCTTTCATCACTTGTTTCCTCTGAGTCATTCTCAACCCTAAGGGCAGGGAACAAAAGCTGAGGCGCTCTGTCACAGCATTTCGTCACTCTTAGGCCACGACTTCCTCATCTGATATTCTTCAGTGTATTTTATGATACGGAAATACTTGACCCTTCATCTGCTAGATAAATCATGTCGCCTTAGGCAATGCCTCTCCTGCAGATTTTAGAAATGTATGTCCTAAAAAATAGAAAACAATAACAAGGATTTGCTTACTTAAGGGAAACAGGAAAAGTTCCTCCTGAATCAGGATTCAGGATCACAGATTTGTAATTTAAAGCACAGACGGCCCTTTATCTCTGTCACTGCCTACACACACACTGTTGGACAATAAATCCCACTAAACGTATCAATGGCGTTAAATGCATAATTTGACATCTAATTTTCCTCCACTAAAGCAAACTCCGCTGACACAACAATCCCATGTGGTCATTCTTTAATCTTTTAATGCCCCCATGCTGTCAATTCTGATATGACACTCGGTGCAGGCGCCGCATTCACACCGGCTTTAATGAGAGCTAGCGTGCACACATATCTGACATCACCAATCTTAGGAATAAGAAGCGTTAAGCTGACTGATTAATTACTGTGTTTGTTAGATACTTACCTGCCAATTAAATTCATTATGCATATATATATATATATATATATATATATATATATATATATATATATATATATATACACAAACCCGATTCCAAAAAAGTTGGGACGCTGTACAAATTGTGAATACAAACAGAATGCAATGATGTGGAAGTTTCAAATTTCAATATTTTATTCAGAATGCAACATAGATGACATATCAAATGCATCACATACAGGAATGCTACTGCAATGGAAATCACAACATGGGCTCAGGGATATTTCCAGAAAACATTGTCGGTGAACATAATCCACCGTGCCATTCGCCGTTGCCGGCTAAAACTCTATAGGTAAAAAAAAAAGCCATATCTAAACATGATCCAGAAGCGCAGGCGTTTTCTCTGGGCCAAGGCTCATTTAAAATGGACTGTGGCAAAGTGGAAAACTGTTCTGTGGTCAGACCAATCAAAATTTGAAGTTCTTTTTGGAAAACTGGGATGCCATGTCATCTGGACTAAAGAGGACAAGGACAACCCAAGTTGTTCTCAGCGCTCAGTTCAGAAGCCTGCATCCCTGATGGGATGGGGTGCATGAGTGCGTGTGGCATGGGCAGCTTACACATCTGGAAAGGCACCATCAATGCTGAAAGGGATATCCAAGTTCTAGAACAACATATGCTCCCATCCAGACGTCGTCTCTTTCAGGGAAGACCTTGCATTTTCCAACATGACAATGCCAGACCACATACTGCATCAATTACAACATCATGGCTGCGTAGAAGAAGGATCCGGGTACCGAAATGGCCAGCCTGCAGTCCAGATCTTTCACCCATAGAAAACATTTGGCGCATCATAAAGAGGAAGATGCCACAAAGAAGACCTAAGACAGTTGAGCAACTAGAAGCCTGTATTAGACAAGAATGGGACAACATTCCTATTCCTAAACTTGAGCAGCTTGTCTCCTCAGTCCCCAGACGTTTGCAGACTGTTAGAAAAAGAAGAGGGGATGCCACACAGTGGGAAACATGGCCTTGTCCCAACTTTTTTGAGATGTGTTGATGCCATGAAATTTAAAATCAACTTATTTTCCCCTTAAAATGATAGAGTTTGTGTTTCCTTTGGCATCAGTTTGTTTCTCACATTTACATTACCTTAGCGCCTCTCATCGTAATAATCTTAGCCTATGTGTCACGGTTGTGGTTAGTTTCTTTGTGTATTGGTTTCATTTTCTCAGTTCCTTTTTGTCTGTGATCCATTGTTAGTTTCTATGGTTACTGGTGCATGGTCCAAAAGGGTTGTACCTAGTCTCTTAATGAGTCATGGGTGTGTTTTGGGCGTAACGTGCAATAAACCAATCAGAGTCTCATCTCCCATTCCCTTTAAAAGCCAGTTGTGCTTGCACCATGGTGGATTCGCTATTTACATGGCGCAATTTGCGAGTGGAAAGTGGCAACAAGCAGAATGTACGTGTGTAGTGCACCCGCCTATAGGCGCACTACTGATCGTGCCCTTTAAATAACACAAAAAAATACTGCTCTATTGACTTTAGACTAGGTTTTTGTTGGTCAATGGTGCAGTCATTTTCAGTTCCTCAAAATAGCAATGCGCCAACAAAGCGCCTGAACACACCTGGTTTTCAGACCAGCACGCCCATGGGTGAACAGATGGGTGCGAGTGCATTTTAAACAACGTGGCGCCAGACATGAAAATTATAACTGTGTCAGGCTGAAACTAGCAAAAAAACACATGATAGGGCCCTCTGTATTTAAGCACTTAGATTAATTTGTACACTGGTGTTAGGTGGTTGTGTTCTAAGCTTATTCCTGTTGGATTTATTGATTAAAGACTGTTTTTGTTTATACTCCAGTGTTGTGTGATTATTGAAGCCATTGTATGTGACATAGATGTTTAAATAATAAACACATACTTCAGGTCTTTATTGACCCGGGACATCATTCACTACCATCCTCCTCTCGCAGAAAACAAAATAATAGGAAGTATCATCAGCAAACCTTGAAATGGCTCAGCAAAGAAGTACTGAATGCTACCAAATACTAGTGTCACTGTCACTTGATGGAGGATCTGGTGAAGAAGCTGTCAGCGATCAAAATATTGATTTTGAAGATGTTGAAAATGACAGTTTTGAGAATATGTCTGAGATGGCGAATATGAGCTGAATAAACTTTGAAATGAGCTCTGATGAGGACAGTGATGATGGTGTAAAACATCTCCTCAAACCCTTCCAAGCTCCAAAAGGTAATATTCTTTATTTTATTCTTCTGTAATCGTTACTTTAATATCAGGAGAGTATACTATATTTATATTATTGTGACAGGTAGAGATCCATCCATATTATATATAGATCCAGATCGCTATAAAAGACCTGAATGTGTAGTAATGATTGCCGAAACATTCATGCATTTAAGGGTTAATTGGTCTGCAGCATATCTTCTGGTCTTATTTGTTTTGATTATTATTTATGCATTTTTATTTGAGCCATGAAAAGCAATTATTCATTGGCAAGCAGTCATTCGTCCATCATTAGTATTCTTCTCGGCGCAACCTGGAAAACACCATCTGACACTCTCTCCAGTAATACAAGACAGCGGTGTAATTATTGCTTAGACAGGATATTTGCTTTAAAGTTTTAATATGCCTCGCTGCCTAAAAATTACCTCTCCAAATAAAAAAACAAATGTCTTTGTCACTACAGATGTGTAAATGCAGCAGACAAAGATGTTTCAGTTGGTTCAGTTCCTCTAAACATATCTGAAGGCTACAGAAATCATCACGAGAAATGACTAACAATGAATAACAGACTACTTTTTGTTCTCCTTTCACTGAGCACTTTACTAAGTGACCATCTTTGTTTTATTCACATATCATGTCTCATTTAATGGTAAGGATGCTCTTGAGTGACACTGTTTACTTGATACTTTTGAACTTTAACTTTTGAAGAAGCTTATAGGAATAGGAATTAGTGGTGTCAGTATCGGTTTATTTTACCCTTTAAGGCCTGTACGCATCGGGACGAATATCACGCGCGCTCATCGCCAGCGTTTTTTGAGACATTTTTTGGCGCGTCTTGAGTGTTCAAGCGATTTTCCCTGGCGATGCGCCGAGTGAGCGTGCAAAACAGTAGATGGCGCTCCTGGTACACAACGTGGTGCTGCAGCATTTTACGCTTCTGACACTCGCTTGTCACACAGTAGAAGAAGAGAGACAGTATTTACGTGCTTGCCAAAACCATTCACACACTTTTTGCTAACTGGCAAGCAGCATTAGCAGCTCATCTTCTTCTTTGTCGGCTTACTACTTCTTTGTTGTATCAATGTGTGCTTGGCAAGACCGTTTTGCACTTGAGCGCCACCAAGTTGTGTTTCACTGTAACTTCAGCAGCTCCAGGCATGTGAACAAAAGCGCCGATCTCATTGGTCGGCCAGTTTTTAATGCGTCACATATAAAAAAATAAAATAAAAAAAATTACGCTTTTTTTTAATTACGCTTTTATGCGTGTCGTTTTACGCATCGGTGTGCACACTCACATTTGCGCCCTTTGTTTAGTCACGAGGCGTTAAATGTCTGCTAAATATTTTTTGTTACCTGTAGCTGTAGTTTGCCTTTTGTGCGTGTGTGTGTGCGTGCCCTCATATTTTGATGATTTAATTGAACTTGTATGCTCATTAAAAACAAATATCTACTCCGGTCATCACTTTTGCTCACAATAGTGGCCAATATTACTTTAATCTTTAATCTGGTCACAATATTCTCTGAAGATAGTAATTATTTCTGACTCATTATAATCAGTATGTGTACTACATGTGCCAGTAAGGACCTGGTGGGACTCAAGCATATCTCTCAATAATATTTTAGTGTATAATTTCAAACACAAATGACCTAGGGCCCGCAGGTATCATCAGAAACATACTCTCCCAGTATGTGTTTTATCTCTGCTGTTAATTTTATGAGGGCAGTTAAGCAAAGTGGAGAAACGTCTGCCAGCTGTGATACAGCTACTCGCAGTGTTTTAGCTAAAGACAAAAAACCAGAAGGGAAATACAAAGATTTAGATTCAGAAAGAATTAGGTTTGTGCTGCTGTTATGAGACCATGGGAGACTGATGATGCCCGGTTTCAAGTGTAACAGGATTTCTTCTCATGCATTATAATGTTCTCTCTGTCTGCCTCTGTCTCTCCCTCACTCACACACAAAGAAGCCAGTGTTCAGTATTGTGTGAGATGCATGTTTAAGTCCCGTGATGAGAGATGTTAACCCCTATAAGCTGCTTGCGTCCACAATACATGGTCTTGGAAACTGGTGGAATAGTTTGGTTTAACAAATGTTGGTAAAGCTACTTATATAACCTGTCAAGCTACTTAAGATTTAAAGTTCATCTACAGACAAGGTTAAAAGTAGTTAACTTGCCAGTCAACTCAACGTGATCTCATGAGAATATGTGTCTATTTTTTATGTAAAGTGTGGTTCTACAACACTTACATTTACTTACGTTTTCATGCACACTATAACATACAATATTGACGTACTGACAGCATTAAAATGTTAATTATTTACGCATTGGCAGGACTAAAAATGTAAAATATGTATGTGTCTGTGTGAATGTGTAGCAGCTCCCATGCATGAATAATAAAATCATGGAATTTCTTTTTTTTTTTTTTTTTTTTTTTTTTGATTCTATTGTATTTAATTGTCAATAAATTTTCAGTCACATTTATTAAATGCAGTTTACTCATCTACTTACTGTAATATTTCTCCTATGCAGCGACAATACAATCATAAGATACACCAAAACACAGCATAAATCCACAAAAGACATACATTTTATTTGTTTGGTGTAATCCAAATCTTTAGAATTCATGTTTGCGAGGAACAGATCCAAAATTAGCCCATTATCCAGCAATCTTCATGCCAGCGACTGTAACGTCAAATCCCGCACTTGCTTGACTTGTTATGAATTCAAAATTTAAAAAATTGCACATTCAAGAAGCTTTACGGCATGCTTTACGGCAGTGGTATTGAATGCTCATTGGCTCTAGCCTGCTTCATCACAGATTGCGACATGTCGTGTTTTAGTCGATGTTCATTTGAAATGGGAAATGTGTGCCTTCATGGAAAGAAGTCGGATCAACATTTTCATGGATTAATAATTAAAAATCTGCTATGTACCTCACACAAAACTATACCACCAGAGAGAAATGGGACTGCAACACATCGTCAGTTGAACTACTTTTGGTAGAGCTTTTAACATTTTTGCAAAAAAAAAAAAATGAATGATTGTGATTGCACTTGTCTGTCCGCAATGCTTTTATTTTCAACAGTACATAGTTTTGAGGCATGGTTATGGGTAGGTTTAGGGGTAGGTGAAGGATTAGCGGCTCAAAATATCGTTTTTATGCTATATTGTTACTAAAATGAACACATTTCTGTCCATTCCGTTTTATTCTTTGAATATGCTTTATAAAATTGGTATGTTTAGGTTAGGGGATCTTACATTTATAAAATGGTAAAAGGGAAATGATACAGATATTTAAATGAAAGATTTGTTAATATTTTAAATTTTTTCGCTTTAAAAACGTAATAATGCTACGTTTAAATGTTGCCAATACGTCCATATTTTACGTTTCAGCATCTATCCAAACGCACAAAAACATACATTTTGTGTCTTTGAAAGTTACATATTAATACCCATGTATTAACGATTAGACCAGGCTGTCAACTATACACTCTCAGAAAAAAAAGGTACAGCGCTGTCACTGGGGCGGTACCCTAAGGTACAAAAGTGAAAAGGTACATCTTTGTACCTTACTCACCCCTAAATGGTACATATTAGTACCTTAAAAAGGTACATATCAGTGCTTTAAGAGAGCGTGTTAGTACCTGAAAAGAAAAAAATAAAATAAAATAAAATAAAATAAAAATAAAAAAAGCCTTCTTCCACCTCAGAAACATTTCTAAGCAATGGATCATGTGATCTGTTTTTGCATTACTAGCTGGCTGTCCTGCATCATCAATAAACAGGCTACAATTAGTCCAAAATGCAGCTGCTAGAGTTCTTACTAGGTCAAGAACATATGATCATATAACACCAATTCTATCATCTCTACACTGGTTACCTATTAAGTTCCGTCTCAATTATAAAATATTGCTACTGACCTATAAGGCCCTAAACGGTTTAGCTCCTGTGTGTTTAACTGTTCTTCTGTTGCCCTATAATCCATCTCGCTCTTTAAGATCACTGAACTCTAGGCTTTTGGTTGTACCTAGAATATCTAAGTCCACTAAAGGAGGAATAACGTTTTCATATTTGGCATCTAAACTCTGGAACAGCCTTCCTGATGATGTTTGGGGCTCAGACTCACTCTCCCAGTTTAAATCTAGATTAAAGACGTATCTCTTTAGCCAAGCATTCGCATGATGCATCTCATAACCTTGTACTGCAGTAATATCATATCAAAAATGCACATGATTATCTTTGCTCAATGTTATGAACAACAGCTATGCTAATTATATTTAATTTGCTTTTCTGTTTTATCTTGGGATCCCCACTGAGGTAACTAGAGACTACGCCAGTTCCAGTTTGCATTCAGCGTCTTATGAAACCTTCAGACGCCTTAACACCTGTGAAAAGAAGCAGAAATTACACAAACTCTGCATCAACATGCACCAATGCAAAATTTTCAGATTTTTTTGTAATCATTATGTCCACAACTCTTAATAATAACAACTTCAATGAGCTCATTATTCTCTGCCTTAAATTATGCATTGTTTGCTAACTGCATGATTTGTATATAAATTTATGAAATACATAACTTGATACACAACTTGATCTCTGATAACAGATCACTCTAAATTGTAATGTAGACACATGCATTTCCGGGAAAGCTGCGTTGAAACAATATGTATTGTGAAAAGCACTACACAAATACAAAATGTGAATTGAACATTGAATTGAATTTAAATACAAAACTATACACTATATTGCCAAAAGTATTGGGACACTCCTCCAAATCATTGAATTCAGGTGTTCCAATCACTTCTATGGCCACAGGTGTATAGATCAAGCACTAGGCATGCAGACGCTTCTACAAACATTTGTGAAAGAATGGGCCGCTCTCAGGAGCTCAGTGAATTCAAGCGTGGTACCATGATAGGTTGCCACCTGTGCAATAAGTCCATTCCTGAAATGTCCTCACTACTAAATATTCCACGGTCAGCTGTTAGTGGTATTATAACAAAGTGGAAGCATTTTGGAACAACAGCAACTCGGCTATGAAGTGGTAGGCCACGTAAAATCACAAAGCAGGGTCAGCGCATGCTGAGGCACACAGAAGTTGCCAACTTTCTGCAGAGTCAATAGCTAAAGTCCTCCAAACTTTGTGTGGTCTTTAGATTAGCTCAAGAACAGTTTCATGGAATGGGTTTCCATGGCCGAGCAGCTGCAGCCAAGCCTTACATCATCAAGTGCAATGCAAAGCGTCGGATGCAGTGGTGTAAAGCATGCCGCCACTGGACTCTAGAGCAGTGGAGACGTGTTCTCTGGAGTGACCAGTCACACTTCACTGGCTGTCTGGGTTTGGCGGTTGCCAGGAGAACGGTACTTGCCTGACTGCATTGTACCAAGTGTAAAGTTTGGTGGAGGGGGGATTATGGTGTGGGGTTGTGTTTTCAGGGGTTGGGTTTGGCCCCTTAGTTCCAGTGAAAGGAACATTTTGGACAAGTTCATACTCCCAACTTTATGGGAACAGTTTTGGGATGACCCCTTCCTGTTCCAACATGACTGCGCTCCAGTGCACAAGGTCCATAAAGACATGGATGAGCGAGTTTGGTGTGGAGGAACTTGACTAGAAGAATGGTCTAGAACACACTCCTAAACCTTGTGGAAAGCCTTCCCTGAAGAGTTGAAGCTGTTAGAGCTGCAAAGGGTGGGCCAACTCCATATTAAACCCTACGGATTAAGAATGGGATGTCATTAAAGTTTGTGTGCATGTAAAGGCAGACATGTATATACACTACCATTCAAAAGATTTGTTTGAAAGAAGTCGTTTCCACTCACTAAGGCTGCATTTATTTGATCAAAATACAGTAAAAAACAGTAATATTATAAATTAATATTACAATTTAAAACTCCATTTGGTCACATGTCCAATTCTCACTATTAGCTATCTATTAACTATGACTTTTGCCTCTATAAACTCCTAATTACTGCTTATCAGTAGTTAGTAAGGTAGTTAAGTATTGGGTAGGATTAAGGGATGTAGAATATTGTCATGCGGAATAAGGCATTAACAAGTACTAATAAACAGCCAATAGTAATATGCATGATAATAAGCAACTAGTTAATAGTGAAAATTGGATCCTAAACTAAAGTGTTACCTAACATTTATCTGTTTTAATATATTTTAAAATGTTATTTATTCCTGTGATAAATTTTCAGCATCATTACTCCAGTCTTCAGTGTCACATGATCATTCAGAAATCATTCTAATATGCTGATTTGCTGCTCAAGAAACTGATACATTTTCACTAGAATGCACCCTTATATATAACAGAGTTGAAACAATGGCAACAACCAAATAACATAATATTCATATTATTCATGCCTCTAGCAAATATAACATTTTCAACATTATATCTGGAAAAATACATGCATCCTTAGATGGAAAGCTTTGAGGAGCAGTTGATCCCAAACAATGCACTCTAACCTAAACCAACCAGTTTGCTCAAGGGTCTTTCCACCAATGGGAGGGAAGCAATTTTATGTACCTAAATTGGCTCATGAAAAGCATCTGCAATTTCGCACATTGATTAATCTCAAGCACTATCATTCTGTTATGAGTATTTCAGTCAGTGACCCATGGAAATAGTGGTCAGAACACTGGATTATCCATTCAAATATCCTTAAATAAACTGATTTACAAATAAATAAAGACAGTTAAGGTAGTGCTCTGAATACTAATTATAAAATAAATAAAAAAATAATAAAAAAAAATAAAAAAATAAAAAAATCGGTTCAGATCCAAGTGCAAGACTCAATGTTCAAACCATTAGGGGAAGAAAACACATCACCACACATTTATTACTGTTACTGTGTGGTGTAGATATATACATAATTAGTATTCATGGTTTTCACATTTTATCATGGGAAAGTATAAAACAATTTTTTAATGGAGGCTTGTTTTCCACTAAAACCACAAAAACTATGTTGAACATGGAAATACATCAGGTTAATGGATTTCCATACAACCGACTTTATAAATCAGCTTCAGGTCTTTATGCTGATGAAGTGTATTGAATTTAGTGCATAGACTGTATTTGTGTTTCAATGAGTCACATAATGATGGTCCAAACCAAACCACAGCTTGTGGCGACAGAAAAACGTCAATTTAGACATGGTGGGAAACTGTTTTTATTGTCTATTGACCTGCCCAGTGTCAAGGAAGGGTGTGCAACATCGACACTGTGCATAGATTACTTGATGACAAATACATCACTGTAAGAAAAAGGGCTGGGCAAACCAATTTCTCCACCAGGACACCAAGTCAATTGGCATTTCTGATTGTGATGGTATCTCAGCTTGCATCTCAATTCAAGGTATGTGTAGCCTTTCAAAACCAATCAAAGAGAGGTGATGAAAATAAATAAATAAAAAGCCTTGCATAGCAAAGTTTGATCTTCAGTTTGTTCTGTGAGTCTGAGTTGGTCGAACTGAATGATTAATGCATGTTTTGCAGCAAACAGCAGCTATCTGTTTTTGGTTCATTTGAAAAACAAACGTATTAGTTTTGTTTTAATCACAAGTCAATCAGTAAGAAGTGATGAAGCTGTACATCATTTGTAAGGATGAATAAAAGAACTTGCAGAATGGGGATTGCCAGCAATCAAAAGAATGAATGTATCACTGTGACAGACGAGTCAATGACTAATAAAGATGTCTGAGATGAAGACAAGGAAAATCATTTAAAAGTCTAGATGAAAATGTGAGTTCTAGGAACATAATATTTTTGTATTTATCATTGTTTAGTGTTTTTGTAAAAACATGTCCAACATTTTGAAACAAAAGTTTTGATTAAATGACTTTAAATTATTTATACATTTTTGGCTTTTTTAATTTTTTTATATAAACACACATGCACGCACACACGCACACACACACGCACACACACTCAATGTAACACTAAATGATGTAAGTAGGTTGTAATGGTAAGAGAGTTCCACGGTATGATAATTGTCTCCGAAAATATCATGGTTTCACGGTATACAGTATTAAACAATCATTATTATTTTGCTCTGTTTATTATTATTATTATTATTATTATTATTATTATTATTATTATTATTATTATTATTATTATTATTATTATTATTGGAAAAAAAAAATATGGAAGTATGAGTCTACCTTTTGTAAAGTAAAGATAAAATAAAGCTACACATCTCCCATTTGAACAAAATAACAAGGAATAAGTTATCTCTCTCATATACAGATATATTATTGAAAATGCAATCAAATGAAATGTAACAACTTTTGTTTGTCTGCACAACAGAGGTTTACTAAATTAAAACATGGACAAAAAATGTATATATTCCTTAAATAATGTTTAAATTACTATTATTGTTATTGTACATTGTATTGTACAATAGTAATATATTTCAGTCATTATTTCTTCGAGTTAAACCAAACTTTTATTTTGACATGTTGTCTTAAACAACTATGAGTTTCAGTCAGTGTATTCGACGATCATTCTTGTAAATAAATTGATGAAATGCTCATTTCGTTTTCTCTCAGAGCAGCTCTGGATATATTCATGTGTTCACGTCTTCATATAGTGAGTGAGACGGCTGGCGCTTTAAACACCATGAGCACTCGATTATGTACTAACTAGACGAAACGGCGCAGCTCATTCACACATATAGACATGCAGAACAAGCAGAATATAGATTTACAGTATATAGCAGAATTTTTTTGCTGTATATTCATAGACACGCATATCGCAATTTGATTTATTGCACAGCTATATTTTTTATTTATTCATTAATCTATCAAATCGCGCATATTACATGACATCTGCGTGATACTATAGGCCTACTATAGATACACATTTTGTTATGTTACAGCCTTAATCCAATTTTTTTCCTCAATTCTACAAACAATACCCCATAATGACAATGTCAAAGAAGTTTGTTTGAAAACTTTGCAAATTTATTAAAAACATTCACATGTACTTGCACTGCACTTTCTGTTCTTGTTGTTACTGTGTAACAGCCTGTTATAAACCTGTTTGCACATTATACTCTTTATACATTTGTTAACCACATATTTATAAGTCTACAGTTTACTCACTGCACAGTTTACTGCATTATTTTATTCCACTTCTTTATTTTTATTTTTTCTTGACTTGACTTCTTTATTTTTCTTGACTTGATTATTTATAATTCTACAGATATATATATATATATATATATATATATATATATATATATATATATATATATATATATATATATATATATATATATATATTACTATTATCCTATTTCTATTATAATTTCCTCCTTGTGTTTTTAACTGTGAATTTGCACTGTCCATGGAGCGGACCTGTTTACATTTCACTGCCGGTTGTATATTCTGTATATAACTGTGTATGTGACAAATAAAACTCTTGAATCTTGAATCTTGAGTATTCACAACCTTTGCCATGACACTCAAAATTGAGCTCAGCTGCATCCTGAGATGTTCAGTTGATTGGACATGATTTGGAAAGACACACACCTGTCTATATAAGGCCCCACAGTTAACAGTGAATTTCAGAGCACAAACCAAGCCATGAAGTCCAAGGAATTGTATTGAGGCACAGATCTGGGGAAGGGTACAGACAAAATTCTGCAGCATCAAAGATCCCAATGAGCACAGTGGCCTTCATCATCCGTAAATGAAAGAAGTTTGGAACCACCAGGACTCTTCCTATAGCTGGCCGCCCAGCCAAACTGAGCGATCGGGGGAGAAGGGCCTCAGTCAGGGAGGTGACCAAGAACCCAATGGTCACTCTGACAGAGCTGCAGCATTTCTCTCTGGAGAGAGGAGAGCCTTCCAGAAGAACATCCATCTCTGCAGCACTCCAACAGTCAGGCCTGTATGGTAGAGTGGCACATGACGGCACATGACAGCCCGCCTAGAGTTTTCTAAAAGGCACCTGAAGGACTCTCAGACCATGAGAAACAAAATTCTCTGGTCTGATGAAACAAAGATTGAACTCTTTGGCCTGAATGGGAAGCGTCATATCAGGAGTAAACCATGCACCGCTCATCACCTGGTCAATACCATCCCTACAGTGAAGCATGGTGGTGGCAACATCATGCTGTGGGACTAGACAGGATAGAGGGAAAGATGAATGCAAAAATGTACAGAGACATCCTTGATGAAAACCTGCCCTAGAGCGCTCTGGACCTCAGACTGGGGTGAAGGTTCATCTTCCAACAGGACAACGACCCTAAGACACATCCAAGATAACAAAGTAGTGGCTATGGAACAACTCTGTGAATGTCCTTGAGTGGCCCAGCCAGAGCCCAGACTTGAACCCAATTGAACATCTCTGGAGAGATCTGAAAATGGCTGTGCACTCCAGCCTGATGGAGCTTGAGAGGTCCTGCAAAGAAGAATGGGAGAAAATGCCCAAAACTAGGTGTGCAAAGCTTGTAGCATCATACATGAAAAGACTTGAGGCTGTAATTGGTGCCAAAGGTGCTTCAACAAAGTATCGAGCAAAGGTTGTGAATACTTAAGTACATGTGATCTTTTTATTTATTTTTTATTTTTTGCCAACAAACTTCTTTCACGTTGTCATTATGGGGTATTGTTGAATACCCCATAATGTATGTAGTAGAATGTGGGGTAGAATGTAGAACCTTCATTGTTGAATGTAGACTTGAGAAGAAAAAGAAAAAAAGAATTGCATCCATTTTGGAATAAGGCTGTAACATAACAAAATGTGGAAAAAGTGAAGCGCTGTGAATATTTTCCGGATGCACTGTAACCCAGTATAGCCTATAGAGTCACTTCTGCCGCTTGACAGAGCAAGATATATAGAAAAACTGAGCCGTATTGGGTCAGATTGTCCGTATAGTACCTGTGCCTGATAAACGACCCAACAGAATCAATGGCCAGAGGTGTCATTTTCTCGTCAAAATACATGCTTACATGATCATACATACATGATCATAAAACATGTGCTATGAAATTATTATTATTATTATTATTATTATTATTATTATTATTATTATTATTATTTTCTAAATATGCCGTGTGCAATGCAAAGGGTGTTTGTTTATGTATAAGTATGTTTGGGCTAGAATAGAAACGGTCAAAAATGTCAAACGGTAATTTACCGCAGTGCCACATTTAACAAACATTTGTCAAAAGCCTAACATCCAGTGATATGATGAGCTGTTTGGCAATAGTGACACAGGTTTAGATAAAGTTTAGACATCTGTCATCTTGCATGCATGTGGCTTCTATTTATTCATTTTTCTTGTTAGTACAGCCATGCACAAATTAATTAGTTCAGCATTTACATATTACAAAGCAAAAAGTTGACATGTCAGTGTCACAATATTATTCAAATTACTGACAATAGCAAGGTTTTTTTTTTTTGCTTTTTTATAGCAACCGTCTTCATCAAAAAACTGGGTGATTTATGAAGTAGGCTAGCTATGTCGTGTAATATTTGTGTGAGCAGCATGCATTTTGACGAGAAAATGTACAGTGTCGTACATAGTGACTATCAGCTTGTAAGCTTGAAGCACAAACATGAGCCCAGCCCTTCCCATCATAAAATAAATAAGACTTTTGAATATTTTGTACATTAATAACCTCACGCATTAATATGTGGCTATGCGATCGCTCATCATGAAAAACTGTTTTAACGACAAATTGACTGCATTTCTGACGCAGTTCGAGTCCCGTGACAAGTATGACTTTATTGGCGTTTTGTTCAACACACTTTTGTCATTGCAATTAATGAAATCTCTTTTATTTTAATCTTTACAATAATACCAGCATTATGTAGTGCAAATGTTTAATTGTAATGGACGTATTGTACAGTCTTTCGTAATTGACAAACGGCTCTGTCTGTTTCTTTGGCAGGATAAAACTTCAGATCAGGGATTTTTTAACTTACTAGAGGTGCAGAATGCCACATGGCAACTTCTCGGCATTGCACCAAGCACAAATAAATCGTAATCATTACAAAAAGTAAAGATCCTACCTTTGGCCCTTGTCAAACTCGCTCAAATCCTTACGCTTGCCCATTTTTTCTGCTTCTAACACATCAACTTTGAGGACAGAATGTTCACTTGCTGCCTAATATAGCCAACCCACAGGTGCCGTGATGAAGAGATCATCAGTGTTATTCACTTCACCGGTCATAATGTTATGCCTGATCCATCTATATATCACATGAGTTTGACAACACTTTTGATTGTAATATCAAAATATAAAAAATTATTTTAATTCAGAAATGTAAAGGGTGTATGTAATGAAGTTCGTTGAATAAGGAAGAAGGAGGCAGGAACCGGCGAACGTTTAAACACACTTTAATAACTAAATAAACAAACTGAAAGTAAAACCGCAGGCAGCCCCTCACAGACGACTGCCGAGCACACACATAACGTAAATGCCAGGCCTGATCCTCTCTCTCCTTCACTGTCAAGCTCCTCCGTGAGACACGAGACCGGTGCGGCGCACAGGTGGCGCTCATTATCACTCACCCCCGGCCTCGCCCCGTTCTCATGGGCCCTCTGCCTCGTCCTGCTTGCCACAGTGTATTTCTTAGTTAATTAATAAATATGGACACAAAAAATAAGTCACATCACTGACCAACATAAATTGATAAACAGTTCTGTGTGACCGCTGAAGGAATTAGATCAGAGTGATAGGAATTCTTGAGGAACTGAACCGCAACAACGCAGTCCGACCGCGGATACGCAGGGAAGTGTGGGCCTCTATCGGGGTCAGGATCGGTGAACTTTATGTAACTGGTCTGGCCATGAGGCTGACGTGAATGGGGAAACTCTGCACTGCTTTTTTATATCATGCACCTAACCCTAGCTCAAACCCTAACCATATACTAAGCCATATCTTCTGCAGCAACAGAAATATTAAACAGTTTCACAGGAAAATGTAGCCGGTTCTTGTGCTTGTTAGACAGCTAAAGATAATGGGGTTGTCAGCTTCAGAGAATAAATGAAAAAAGGAAGATATCGTGAGCAACAAATCGCTGCTTTGTGTACTTGTCATGTCACGCTCTCTGATCTTCAGGCATATGTAGCCTATAAAAATAAGCTTTCAGGTTTTTATTTATTTTATTTATTTTATTTTATTTTATTTTATTTTTGGCATGCGTATGATGTGGTTTGCTATTGCATACAGTAAGTGACTCACAATAGAATGTATTGTGGTGGTGGTGGTATATATATATATATATATTATTTTTAATTTTTTTATTATTTTAAGAATCAAGGAGCAAAAATTGGTAACCTGCAACCCTTTTATTATTTATTTATTTATTTATTTATTTACTTACTTACTTGATTTAACCCCAACAAATTATTTTGTTGCTATAAATTATTGTATTTTCAATTCAGCAATGTTAAATGATAATTTTGACTTAAATAAAACTAGCTAATTTAGATGTTATAATTTTCTTTGTTCATTTTCTTTCAGTGTAGTTCACTATTGTTTTTGTCAGGCTGTTGACCCTGTGCATTTTAGTGACTGTACTGCAGCAAAGTATTAAAACATAAAAAAAAGGCAAATGATGGATGAGCTAATACTGAACATGTTACTAGTTTTTACTCTAAACCATGAGAGTGTATGTCGTTTGACGTTTGACCTAACAATTGAATTGTTTTCAATTTGTCAGAACAGTGAGCTCAGCAGTAGCAGATGACCACAGTGGGCTGTGAATGACTCCCCAGTGGGCCGTCTGTGTTTGTTCATTTTATGTTTGGCTGTCAAAGCTCCACATTGACCCTGAATCAGTTTCACTGTTATGCGGTTTCATTAGGCTGTTTGGCCTTGATGTGAGTCCCAGTGAACCGGAAGTAGCAAGTGAGTTTTCTTCAGTGCCGTGACGTATTTCCAAGTGAAGCGGAATATTGAATAGAGGGCGGGGTTTGACTTCAGCGCTCCTCCTCTCCATCTCTCACTCATAGCAGACTAACGGTTGGAGGGGAGTGGTTAAGCATTTTCAAACCTAAGCCGTCAAACTGACATTATCTGAGAAGGAACGCCGTTTCCAGACCGGAAGTTACTTTTCAGACTTTGATTAAAGATTATCGTTACAAACAATTTTTTTGCACAGATTAATTGTTCACCCTAAGACCTTTAATATGTGCTAACAAAGTAAATAGGGTCAATTTTGATTTCATGAGGACTTTAAGAAAAGGAAACAGCCTGCTTTCACAAATTCAACCTAGACCGTTGCTATATCAGCATCAAGTAAAACACAAGTGATTGTTCGATCTATTAAAATAATCATTGCCGTTAAAATTCAAGGCTTCTAGAGTTTCCTTATCTTTAATGAACAATATAATGGCCAAAGTCTAAAGTCAAACAGGAAGAGAATTCAGTGTAGATGAGCAAGATAGTTATTTTCCAAACAACACCAGTGCCCCCTAGTGTTTCTACAGGGTACTGCACAGAAACAGCAGTTCTAAAGACACTAATTCAGCCTTATTTTTATGAGCAGACACTTAACATTCTGATCTGTTCTATTAGATATTAATGAAGATTATATTAACTATCATGGACACTTGGCTGTCAAAATACAATAAACAGATATTAGACAAAAAAAATGCATTACTAATTCCTGCATTACAGTATCTGATTGGTTTCTAGTTGCATTTACTGTAATACACTCACCGGCCACTTTAGTATGTACCCGTTCAACTACTTGTTAATGCATGGAAGCAACTCAATGCATTTAGGCATGTAGACATGGTCAAGATGATCTGCTGAAGTTCAGTCTGAGCATCAGAATGGGGAATAAAGGTGATTTAAGTGACTCTGAATGTGGCATGGTTGTTGGTGCTACTGATTTACTGGGATTTTCACACAGCTATCTCTGGGGATTATAGAGAATGGTACGAACAAAATGAAAATATCCAGTGAGCGGCAATTCTGTGGGCAAAAATGCCTTGTTGATGCCAAAGGTCAGAGGAGAATGTCCAGACTGGTTTGAGCTGAAAGGCAACAGTAACTCGTTACAACCGAGATCTGCAGAAGAGCATCTCTGAACATGTCGAACCTTGAAGCAGATGGACTGCAGCAACAGAAGACACACCGGTGCCCCTCCTGTCAGGTAAGAACAAGAAACTGAGGCTACAATTCATACAGCCTCACCAAAACTAGACAATAAAGATTGGGGAAAATGTGAGAGTTTTGATTTCATTTTGTTGCCACACTTTGGGCACCAGCTGAGCATAGTTGTGTATTGTTGGTGTCCATGTCCATCCCTTTATAACCACAGTGTACCATCTTCGGATGGCTACTTACAGCAGGATAACCCAATGGCATGTCACAAAACTCAAGTCATCTCAAACTGGTTTCTTGAACATGTCAATGAGTTTGTTAAACTAAAATGGCCTCCAGTCACCAGATCTCAATCCAATAGAGCACTTTTGGGATGTGCTGGAATGGAGTATTCACATCATGGATGTGCAGTCAACAAGTCTGCAGCAACTGCGTGATGCTATCATGTCTGTATAGATCAAAATCTCTGAGGAATGTTTCCAGCACCTTATTTAATCTATCTTGGCAAAAGGGGGCCCAACTCAGTTCTAGCAAGGTATACCAAAAAAGGTTGAGGTTGTCGCACAGACGGCCCGATGGACGAATAGGCGTCCTCAGTGACGAATTCATCACACAGGACGTTTATTTGTCCATAGGCCCGTGTGCGCTGCTTCTTCCACGTACACGCTCACTGCTGTCTGATTGTTTGTCACAACCTTCCCTCGGGTGTTGTCTTATAATTATTTCTCCACATTTTCTTGCCCAGAGCACAATGAAGAGTCAAGCAATACACATGATACTCAAGGTAACAGGGAAAGTCAGTACAAGAGGACGAGTTCGGCAAGCTTTCATTAAGCAATTTGAGTTAATTAGCAACTTATTCCATTATTCATGTGAGATCTATGTTTGTTCTCTGTCATAAATTAATCCAAAGTTTAACAAAGTCACAGAGTGTGACTTAATGATGCTTCTTCTATGTGTCTATTTATTTTCCCCGACAAATCTGACGAAGGCGATGTTTGTCCTTTTTAACCGGGGACAAGACATCTGTTTATTTATGTAATTATTTATTTATTTATTTTTCTTTGCTTCAGTATCGCGAACATGACCCAGGGTCCATTAAGTGAGTTATCAAACATATTTTACATAATGATTTTCTTGTGTTATTTGATAATTAGATGATAAATCTGAGTCTTTAACAGAGCGCAAGCAAATAACTCTCGTTACTAATTCCGCTCATTACTCTAATGAGATGATTTCATTATCTTTAGAGGACTTTGCCACCCAACAAGGGCAGATTCAAGTTGTACAAGGTGTGTATCATGTTGTGTCACAACAAAAGTCTAATCGCTGATTCTTGAGTACTTGGAACAGGGGGTCAATGCCATTGAAAAGCTATTTGATTGTTTGCCACCATCGTTTTCTTTATTTTGGTCTGTCAATCATCCCATGATGGGACCGACACCATAAAATACTAACATAATTTGCACTGTCATTATTATAAATATTGACAATTAAAGCAATAAACTGACAGATCCATTTATCAGAGCCGTCAGAGATGACCAAATTACCATATATTGCAGGTATAAGATGCAGAAATGTTCCAAAAATAGAACCTATTTGAAATGTAATTACTGAAAAAGCCCTAGTATTTATTGACGTTTAATTTAATAACACATTACTTTACATTAACTATAATACATAGAATAAAAACTAAATATGGGCAGACTATCATTAAATTTTGTTTTGTTTTTTTATAAATAAATTAAAAATACTTTAATACTTTTATAAATAAATGAATAAATGAAAGAAAATAAAGAAATAAATTAATACTTTTATTTAGACGTGTGCTTTAAATTGATCAAACAGTAAAATGTATATATTTATAATGTTGAAATTATTTTTCAAATACATACTGTTCTTTCTATTTTCTAGAAATCCTGAAAAAAATGTATAATGGTTTCCACAAAAATATTAAGCAGCACAATTGTTTTCAACATTGATAATAATAATAAATATTTCTTGAGCAACAAATCAGCATATTAAAAACAATTTCTGAAGGATCATGTGACACTGAAGACTGGAGTAATGATGCTGAAAATTGCAATAGTATTTTATATACTATATATCTAAATATATTTATTAATATTTCACTGTATTTTTTATCAAATTAGAAATAAATTAATACTTGCATTCAGTGGCATGCATTAAACTGATTAAAAATGAAAATAAATATATGTATAATGTTCAAAATATTTATATTTCAAATAAAAGCTGTTCTTTCTATTTCCTAAGAAATCCTGAAGAAAAAAAAAAGAGTGTATCACAGTTTCCACAATTGTTTTCAACATTGATAATAAGAAATATTTCTTGAGCAGCAAATCAGCACATTTCTGAAGGATAAGATTGGATTAATGATGCTGAAAATTGCAATATTATTTCATATACTATATGTCTAAATATACTTATTGATATTTTAATAGTGTATTTTTGATACAATAAATGCAGCCATGGTAGACAATATTTGCAGAATAAATGTTTCTATTTTCAAAACTAATTGCTGGGAATCTTGTGGAATATATCTGAAGAATCAGTGTAAATTCTCAGAAAAACAAACCCCTTAGAAAACCAGCTTTGTCAAACCTCCGTGTCTCATGGCAGCAAACACACTCCAGGTGGTGGCTTTCTGCTGGAGATCAAAACATTAGATGATTACCTTCCCTTCGCACTGAAGTCTGCCTCAAGTCAACATTGTCTCTGACCTCCATTTTCAGCTAAACTAAACTGGAGATAAAACGCTGTAATTGTTTCATTGGAAGTCCCACCTGAGATCGTTTAGGCTGGGGGATAAACGCTGCGGCTGGTGCCCGTGTTCCAGTAGCTTGGTCACGTATTGGGGGATTTGGAGTGAAAGGGGAAGCTCTGGCCTCTGCCCAGGGGCCAAAACATTAGCATTCTGTGCACCAGTAAGGCTATCCAGGGAAAGGCTCCCGAAGTCACAGAGCAAGGGATAAAGGTAATTGCTAATGGATGTGTGCACCTGCTACAGTGGGCCTTGAATCTGCCATGAATTGAGAGACGAGAGAAAGAAAGGACCAGGAAGAAAAGAGATGGGGAGGGGAATTAGCAGAGCTTTGAGAGAGAGAGAGACAGACATGTTTTTGGCCCCTTGTCAATTCACAGGCCCAGCACCAGATTCTCTGAGAACACACACACACACACACACACACACACACACACACACACACACACACACACACACACACACACACATCCTGTTTGTGACTGACTCATCCCAGAATAAATTTATATTGCTCAGACATTGCTCTTTCTCCCAATATAAGTAAAAATAAACACAAAAGAGTCAATAGTAGATTTCTTTCTTTCTTTGTCCATCCATCCATCCATCCATCCATGCTTTATCTCACACTGTAAAACATTATATTGTCAATAAGTAATGAAAACATACTGTATGTTTTTACATTGCTTTACCTCATCAAAATAAGTTAAGAAATTTATACAAGATTCATTTTTTTTTTTTTAAGTCAGTTTCGTGTTAAGTTAAAATGACCTCCATGTTGATTGTACTTAAAAATGTAATACAGTAACTTTTTTTTTTTTTTTTTTTTTTACAGTGCAGCTGAGTTTAACTTGTTTGTTTTTCTATAGTAGGAAACTGTGTTAGACTTTCTTTGTCTATGAGTAACAGTGTTTCCATCATGAAACTTTCAAAAAGTCAGAGGAAGTGCACAGCTTACATCTTTAATGATGAAGTAGCAACGATCCAATGTTTTGTTGCCCTTGTGGATGCAGAAACATGCCGGTGGTTTTATAAGAGACTTTCTTGAAGTCTCAGCCAAACAATAAGCTCAGTAAACAGTTTCTCACATCCTCTTGGCAATCAATGTTCAGTGCTGGTCCACAAAGTAGATATGTGACAGATGCATGTGTGAACGGTTTTGTAAACTGTTCTTCTCAATGTTAGAGTCATCTTCAACGATTTTCTGAACAACGAATATATATAAACTATATGTAAACTGTATATATACTGTGTATATAGTTTGACAAGGGCCAAATTGTGATGGCTAGACGACTGGGTCAGAGCATCTCCAAAACTGCAGCTCTTGTGGGGTGTTCCCGGTCTGCAGTGGTCAGGATCTATCAAAAGTGCTCCAAGGAAGGAACAGTGGTGAACCGGCGACAGGGTCATGGGCGGCCAAGGCTCATTGATGCACGTGGGGAGCGAAGGCTGGCCTGTGTGGTCCGATCAAACAGACGAGCTACTGGAGCTCAAATTGCTCAAGACGTTAATGCTGGTTCTGATAGAAAGGTGTCAGAATACACAGAGCATCTCAGTTTGTTGCGTATGGGGCTGCATAGCCGCAGACCAGTCAGGGTGCCCATGCTGACCCCTGTCCACCCCCGAATGATGTGTGTGCATTGCTTACCTGGAGAACACATGACACCAGAATGCAAGCCGGCAGAGGCAGTGTGATGCTTTGGTCAATGTTCTGCTGGGAAACCGTGGGTCCTGCCATCCATGTGGATGTTACTTTGACACGTACCACCTACCTAAGCATTGTTGCAGACCATGTACACCCTTTCAAGGAAACAGTATTCCCTGGTGGCTGTGGTCTCTTTCAGCAGGATAATGCTCCTTCCACAAAGCAAAAATGCTTCAGGAATGGATTGAGGAGCACAACAACGAGTTTGAGGTGTTGATTTGGCCTCCAATTTCCCCAGATCTCAATCCAATCGAGCATCTGTGGGATGTGCTGAACAAACAAGTCTGATCCATTGAGGCTCCACCTCACAACTTACAGGATATGCTGCTAACATCTTGGTGCCAGATACCACAGCACACCTTCAGGGGTCTAGTGGAGTCCATGACTCGACGGGTCAGGGCTGTTTTGGCAGCAAAAGGGGACCAACACAATATTAGGTCATAATGTTTTGCTTGATCGGTGTAAAACTTGTGGCCTTTCATGCTTTGTTGCAGTTACATTCTAAATGTTTTATGGTTAAAATGTTCTAAATAACATGTTATAAGTTACTGTAATGTGCAATAATAACATCATCATTTGTTATTATGTTTTAGTTAACTGAAATAAAGATGAGATAAAATATAATTAAATATTAGATGAAAAACTTAAACTTAAAAAAATAAATAAATAGGAATGCTGTGAAATAAGTAGGTTTAAATTGAAGTACTTCATTTGAAATAAATATATAGCAATATAAAATAATAAAAATGACAAAAGCACATACTAAATACTAAAAAAATACTAAAACATGCTAAAATAATTCCATAATATAACAAATAATAATGATAATAATAACAGTCAAAATGGGGGGCCTTTTAACTCAATGTCAATGTATGTATATGCCTGATACTGACATACTAAATCACACTTTTCATCAGTTGATCCCATTGACTGACACAGTTTTAAAGGTATTCAGACATTCACATTTTACTCCTGAAAAATCAGATGAAGGCAGACTGCACTTCCTGTCTGTTATCAGCACTCACTCTCAGCCACAGATAATCTCAGTAACACATGTCAGTCTCCTCTCTAACCGAGCTTGTCAGTAGCAGCGCAGACACCTGTCCTTGGCGCCACTGCGCGGGAAGCATCAGCATTTCACTCGGGTGCCCGGCTCATGGAACAGGCCCCGATGATGTCCACTGATCTAAAGCGGTGGGGTCTGTCCCATATTTCCCCGGAGACTTCTTGAATTGGTGCGGAACAGACTCCATAAACTAGATCAAGCTGTGTCTGTTCAGTTAAAAGTGTAGTGCTGCAATGGAGGAAATGTGAGGAAAAGCTTGTTTTTATTTCATATTGCGTGTAATAACTATAAAATGATTTAGACCATTAATAGCGTGTGGATAGATGTTTTCATGTATGTGATATATAAAATATAATAATGATTTCACAGTCGTTGCACACGGAATTATAGTAGGGCTTGTTGGCACACTATGGGTTCTCACTGATTTTGTATAAAAAGCAAAAAAATAAAATAAATAAATAATATGCACATATACATTACATTACTTTATATGTATTTTCAGCAATGAAAAAAAAAAAAAAAAACCTTTCAATTAGTGAACTGTGAAATTTTCAAACTATTAAACACAAATTGTCACATAATGACATAATGAGGTTTTATTGTGTTTGATTGTTCAAGATATTTTACAAAAAAAGTTTTAGTCTGTGAAAAATAAATGCAAAATAACTGTGATTAACTAGCCCTGATAAATAAATAAACAAATAAAATAAATAAATAAATAAAATAAATAAATAAATAAATAAATAAATAAATAAATAAATAAATAAATAAATAAATAAATAAATAGTAACGCTTTGCAATAAGGTATCATTTTTTCAACATTAGTTAATGTATTAACTAACATAAAACAACCATGGGAGTACATTTGTTACTGTATTTGTTAATCTTTGTTAATGCTAGTTATTAAAATATGGCTGTTAATTGTTTGTTCATTGTTGAAATGAACATTGACAAAGATGAAAACATGCTGTAGAACAGCAAATCAGAATGATTATGTGACACTGAAGCCTGGAGTAATGATGCTGAAAATCCATCTTTCATTACAGGAATACATTACATTTTAAATTATAATAAAATAGAAACCAGTTATTTCAAATTGCAATAATATTTCACAATATTACTATATATGCATATATTTATCCATATACCCTTGTTTTATCCTCTGATTGAATCAGAGGTTTTTAAGCTGTCCCTGGACACAGGTCAGAGTACAGATCTGAGTTAATTCAGCCATAAAGGAGACGTCCAAAATGCAGTGCTGGCAAGCCTCCAGGAATGGTTTTGAAAACCCATGCTTTAAATCATGTAAAAACTCAATTATACTATAAGCAGAGCATTTTGCAGTGGCGTTCCTGTGCATACTCGCCAGAAGAGGGCGTTGTGAGACAGACAACCATGTCCCTTTTGAGCAGAACGTGTCAGCTCTGAAACATGTCCTTATATATTCTTCATTATGTCTGGAGGCTGGAAACACTTCCACCCCGTATAATTTGGTGGGAAAAGCACATTACACGGGCTTCTGTTTTTCTGGGGTTCAGCTATTTACTGAGAGTTAAGCCTCAGAGAGCTGCGCACAACAGCTCCGAGACATGCATTAAAGTTAACTGCTACAGTCAGCAAATATGTACCCGCCACAAGGCCAGAGCGAGTGGGGGGTATGAAAAAAAAGTCTGAAAATTAGTAAATTAACAAACAATCAAGCTAATAAATATTTGAATTACTTTACTATGAGGATAATGCATGTATGCATTATTATGCGAAATTCAAGCAAAGAAAGTAGGCCCATCTATAGAGAAAACATGATGTTTAAAATATAGCTGCTCTAATAAGTAACAAGAGACATTTAATTGCTATTTAACTGTGATAGTGAATGCAAGATATTATAATGCAATAATACACACACACACGCACACACACCCACACACATATATATATATATATAGCTTTGTGAAATACCAGTGGCTTGCTTGACGCTAGGAAGGGTTTATAATATAAATATATATAAAGTGATATCTATACAGCACAGGCTCATTGGAAAAATGTTGGCAATGTTTGCAAAACCCAAAATATGTTGTGTCGTGCACATTTGGCGACAGCTTCCAAGAGAAATGTGCAGTGAGTGGTGCTAAATGCGTGTTTAGTCTTTTTTTTATCGGAACAGATGAACGTGAATCTGGCAACGTTTTATTTATTGCGTTGGTTTTTGTACATAGGTAGGCCTATCACTGCAGTTCTGAATCGACGAGTCACGCTAAACGACGTTAAATGACGTACACCTGCACTAAACCTTAAACCTACCCGATGGTGTTAACAAAAGCAAATGTGACGACAATGAAACCGTAAGCATTTAGCTTGTTTTTTTCAAATCTTGTCTTTGAGCTCTTTTATCGTGACTTGTATGGCAAGCCGTTTTGACTTTTGTTCATTTACAGGATATGAATTCTTGATATCAACACTTCATTTTTTACTAGTCAAAATGCTAATGCATATCAACAATTGCATTTCAACTAGTAAAAACTTGAATTCTTGATAACTGTAATTGTATTTTCACTAGTGAAATGTCACCATAGGCTGCCATCAAATTCAATTCTTGATATCAACAATTAGCATTTCTGATATCAATAATTCAATTCCTGATATCAATATAATTTTAGATATCTAAAATGGTTTTCTTACTACAAACCCGATTCCAAAAAAGTTGGGACACTGTACAAATTGTGAATAAAAACAGAATGCAATAATGTGGAAGTTTCAAATTTCAATATTTTATTCAGAATACAACATAGATGACATATCAAATGTTTAAACTGAGAAAATTATCATTTTAAGGGAAAAATAAGTTGATTTTAAATTTCATGGCATCGACACATCTCAAAAAGTTGGGACAAGGCCATGTTTCCCACTGTGTGGCATCCTCTTCTTTTAACAGTCTGCAAACGTCTGGGGACTGAGGAGACAAGTTGCTCAAGTTTAGGAATAGGAATGTTGCCTTATTCTTGTCTAATACAGGCTTCTAGTTGCTCAACTGTCTTAGGTCTTCTTTGTGGCATCTTCCTCTTTATGATGCACCAAATGTTTTCTATGGGTGAAAGATCTGGACTGCAGGCTGGCCATTTCAGTACCCGGATCCTTCTTCTACGCAGCCATGATGTTGTAATTGATGCAGCATGTGGTCTGGCATTGTCATGTTGGAAAATGCAAGGTCTTCCCTGAAAGAGACGACGTCTGGATGGGAGCATATGTTGTTCTAGAACTTGGATATACCTTTCAGCATTGATGGTGCCTTTCCAGATGTGTAAGCTGCCCATGCCACACGCACTCATGAACCCCATCCCATCAGGGATGCAGGCTTCTGAACTGAGCGCTGACAACAACTTGGGCAACGGCGAATGGCACGGTGGATTGTGTTCACCGACAATGTTTTCTGGAAGTATTCCTGAGCCCATGTTGAGATTTCCATTACAGTAGCATTCCTGTATGTGATGCAGTGCCGTCTAAGGGCCCGAAGATCACGGGCATCCAGTATGGTTTTCTGGTCTTGACCCTTACGCACAGAGATTGTTCCAGATTCTCAAACTCTTTGCAGTTTTTCTCTGAGAAACTCCTTTCTGATATTGCTCCAGTATTTTTGGCCGCAGCATTGGGGGAATTGGTGATCCTCTGCCCATCTTGACTTCTGAGAGACACTGCCACTCTGAGAGGCTCTTTTTATACCCAATCATGTTGCCAATTGACCTAATAAGTTGCAAATTGGTCCTCCAGCTGTTCCTTATATGTACATTTAACTTTTCCGGCCTCTTATTGCTACCTGTCCCAACTTTTTTGGAATGTGTAGCTCTCATGAAATCCAAAATGAGCCAATATTTGACATGACATTTCAAAATGTCTCACTTTCAACCTTTGATATGTTATCTATATTCTATTGTGAATAAAATATAAGTTTATGATATTTGTAAATTATTGCATTCCTTTTTTATTCACAATTTGTCCCAACTTTTTGGGAATCAGTTTGTAGTAACAATCACATTCATGATATCAGAAATTGTCATTGTCACTAGTGAAAATGCAATTACTGATATCAAGAATTAGAGTTTTTACTAGTGAAAATGAAATTGTTGATATCAAGAATTCAAATCCTGTGAATTAATAAAAGTCCAAACGGCTTGCTATAATATGAAAACGATTAAAAGTGTTTTACTGTTAATTTCTATTGGAAACTGCAGTGATATGTACGTATTTAGCAATATATATATATATATATATATATATATATATATATATATATATATATATATATTTTTTTTTTTTTGTTTTTTTGTTTTTTTTTTTTTCAATGAGACCAGGGTCCGTTCTTCATACGTGGCTAACTCAGTTAGCTGGATTTGATTGTTGATGATTTGGCATGATCTTGGATTGTTTGGTTCTTCGACACTCATCCCGGACTTGCTGTCATAGCAACAGGTCCGTAAGCTTAAACCTGCTCTGGAGCAGCTTATTTTATGTAAACAGGATTAGATTGCATCTTGAGGTGATACTTAAAATCTGTCCCAGCCACTGCTACTTTATTACAAGAGTTCCTTACTGAACCAGGGGAAATAATATTTTTAAATAATAATAATAATAATAATAATATAAAAAATGTATTTGAAAATAATATTATAATGTTGTGTAAAAGGTGTATAATACTATAGACACAGCCATGTGACTGAGAGATTTATTTGTGATGAAATAATTACTTTATGATTGTGTTGGAGTCTTACACACATGCTGTAACGTTACTCTGAGCAGTGCATTAATTTGAGTGGTGACGGATATTATGGGATGGCTTGATGCAGCGCAGGAGACACAGAACTTGATCTTGAGCCTTAAGAAACTTTAATTAATGCTGTCACGTAACAAATCTGCTTCAATTTGACTTAAAATTAAATTAATTGCTAATTACAATAATTAAAATTGTAATAAAAATGTAAAGGGTGTACAAATACTATAAATTCATGAATATAAATAATTGGGAATCATGTAAAAAAAAAAAAAAAAAAAAAAAAAAAAAACATTTAGCATTTATCTATTATAACTTTTATATTGGTTTGGTCGTTTGGCTGTTTCCTTATAAAGGTCCAGAAATTTGTGGGGGTTTTTGTGTAATTTGTCACGTTTTGTTTTTTGCCAGGTGGCTTTTTTAATTATATGATGTCATTACGTTGTCTTGACGCCAGCCAATCGCTGCTTTGCTGATCGTGGTTTCGAGTATCGATGCATCTGCCCTCTTCAGGGAACACAAGAACGCGCAGTAATCTCAGATAACTTAATCCAGATATTTTAATCCAACCTGCAAATTTGTTTGAAGAACCAAATTAGTCAGAGATCAGTTATCACGATTAGAAGATCTGGGATCTGTCAAATCATCTCAGATGTATTAAGCGAGGTACGAAGAACGGACCCCAGGTTGGATCCATATGAACCAATATTAAATGTTGTAAATGATCTCAAGTCTGTTTGATCATTTAAAGTTGAGTAAAATGTCCTTTTAAAGTTATACCATTTCTGTAAAAGTGATGTTACAAACTTGACGGTTCATAAAATCAGTAAATGAACAAAAGGCACTATGGCCTACAGACAGTTTATATTTTTAGATGTATTGTAGAACATTGTTGAACACATTTTCCTGCGTTCACGATGCACGTAGATGTCTTTATCCATGCACGCAAGGTTTCAAGCACTTTGAAACGGAATCATTTGATTCACTTAATTCAAACTTTCAAACAAGCTCTTATTACTACATTAAATAAGGTGTGATAAATTGAAATTATTTTCTGTCCAACACAATCTCATGGCAATTCATAACTTGTTCGCTGAATTGCTGCTGATTCACACAATCTAAATCATACGTTGTTGTATGATCTGCGTACGCCGCACTGATGTTTAGGTTTATGGGCGAACCTAAAAATGATGTGTTTTGTACAAAAACGCAACTTCATAAAACACGTTTTCTCATGAGATCGGGCTGTTTCTCTCATAATGGACAACACACCACAGATGCTGTTGATAAAGCTTGTACTGAACCCAAGACGAACCTGGATCTTTATTTCCGAAAGCATCTGTCCTCTGTTTAAACTAGATAGTGTGGCTCAATCTTAGTCCGTGATTGACCAGGTCATCACTCATTTGCATCTCCAGGACAAGCTGTCCCTTTTCGTCCGTCCACCGTGTGTCCATCTGGGTCAGCACAGGTTAGCAAATCCCGTCCCCGAAGGGCGTTGACTAGACATGTAAGCGAACAAAAGCTTCTACTGTTTGCGAGACAATACATCCTAGTTTTCCACAAAGCCGCTGTGCTTTAGATAAACATGACGCATTCATTTTTAATTTGTTGAAACGCAGCCAGACAATCGAGAGGCTATGACTCCAGTGTAAAGGCAGGTCGTAAAGCTTTGTTCTTCAGTGCCATGAGAAGAGATATGAGCTTTCGAAAGGTGACAACCTTGCGTTGTCTGCGATCTGCCCTGAGGGAGGTATCAAATGATCTGCCCTGCAGATAGAATGACAGTCAGAATGCTCACCTACCTTGAGGATAAAGTTTTATACAATAGATGTTTTAATATCTCCAGACACACACAGTCCTGTGCCCGTTTGATCAAAACATATCATGTGAATCATGTGGTGGCACTGGCCTGATTATCAGCACCATCAGTCGGGTCAGAAACAAGGCTTTGTTTAAGGCGATAAAGTGCAGGGGTGGTTGTGACTCGTGAACAGGCTTTCAATAGAAACCTTTGACTTCGGGGTGCACTTGAACTTTTTGTAGTTTGACAAGGAAATTTACAGAGAACTTCTCAAGTTTTCTACTAACATACCATAGCCACCACCTAGCAACCACACAAAACATTCTAGCAACCACACAGCAATGCCCTGGTATAAAATATCTATAATATAAACTATGGATCCATCCATCCATCATAAAACAAAAAATAAAAATAGTTGTTGTTATTTATTGTGATTATTATTATGGTATTATTGTGAGTTATGTTACAAGAAAACACTATTGAAATCTTTTCACTAATAATATCATGTTTAATTTAGTGTGTTATTGTATTTTTATATAATTGTTTTTGAAATTTACAATTAACAATTTCTGATAAAAAAAAAAAAAAAAAAAAAAAGATATGTGTTTAACACGTATATGTTTTCTGGAGTAGTTTAAAGTTTAGTTCAGTAATAAGAGCTGGGCGCCACAACCTAAGATGAAAACTGTTGTGAAACAGTTGTGGCACATTACCAATGAGGCAGTGCTGCATAGTTTTATTTGTTTATAGATATGTCTTTTAGATGGACAGAAGACTTCATCACAAACCTAAATGGAATGATTGAAGGCCTCATGCTTATAAACACATCACAAAGAATGTTCCTACTGTATGCAAAGTATGTACATTTTGAAATGTTTCCAAAAATGTGTGAGAAATGTCAATCAGAACTGTTATGAACATCATCTCTTTCAGGAACAAAATTCTACACCCTGTAAGAAAATATCACACATTTCCTGTGAAAATATTCTTCTTCGTGTACAGTATATGCAGAGATACTCAATGTTAAATCAAGATATAGATATAAGAAATAATAATATATATATATATATATATATATATATATATATATATATATATATATATATATATATATATAATATATATATAAATATACTTTTTATTTAATATATAATTCATGCAATAATTTTCAGCCTTCAAATGATGTGAATAAACTATGTAGCATGTGGTGTGATGTTCAATTGTTCAATATTGTGTTGAGCAGTAAGGAAGCTCTGCACATTTCATAAAGTTTGACAGGGTTCTACACATCTCCACCCAGTACATGTTTGCTTATTTAATATTTTATGTAGCTTGGTAAAACTTTCAGCTACTAATAAGATGCACAACTTTACAGTCAGCACAGATTAGGTTTTTTTGTGCAGGGATAAAACAACAGTTGTTGTGTTGCAGTGCGTGACTTTAAAGTAACACACAGAAAACAACAAAGCAACAAGAGAACACAGGCATGATGCCTTTGACCAGACTGCTGTTTCATTCCAGAGAATTCCTCCCTGATCATTTTGGTAAGGGACATGTGATTATCAGTTCCGGTAGCTGTTTGAACGTGTTGGAACACATTCTGTGGTATTTGTTGACAGCTCAGATGATGTTTGCATATAGCATGCGTGCCTCTGGTGACAGCCTGCCCTCTAATCTCCCTCACGAGTACACGGCAAGGTCCGGTCCCATGCAAGCAAAACAGACTACAGCACCATTCCTTCAGTATGACATTGGTTATTATTTATAATATTATTTTCAGGTATAATATTTCCTTTCCTGTTCAACATTTCAGTATTCTTTCCAACTTTGCATGCCGTGGCAAAGCACAGACCCTTTATTTAGTAATGTTCACCTTTGCATACTTGTGGGACTTATTGTTTGGGGTTAGCGTTAGGTAAGATGAGTCTGTGATAACTTTATATTGTGTTCCCACATGCAAAGACAAGAAGTTGTCTACAAATATTCTACATTAGTCCTACTGCAAATCATCATTCGCAAATACAGTTTTGTTTTTTATAAACTTTCATAAAATATAATAATATAAGCTATTAAAAAGAAATTCAAATATAAATTAATCGCATCCAAAATAAAAGTCTGTGTTCATATAATATATGTGTGTGTGTGTACTGTGTATAACTATTATGCATATATAAATACACACAGGTGTATATAAATGTATTTACAGTATATACATGCAAATATTTCTTAAATATGTACATGCATATGTGTGTATTCAAAAATAAATAATTATACACAGTGCACACACACATATTATATAAACACAAACTTTTATTTTGCATGTGATTAATCACTGTTGTTTGACAGTCCTAAATTATATATGAACACATTCATAACTATGACTATTTTTACATTTTAGGAGAATAGAAAAGTCCAAAAATATTCATAAAATTAACAAAAATGTAAGTTACACAAAACTAAATAAAAATGTAAATTACATTAAATTATAATATTGTGAATATGAACACATTCAAAATAATCACTTATTACATTTTAGAATAAAAAGAAAAGTCAAAAACCTTCATACATGTAAAAATATACATAAATATACACAATATAACAATTTAATATTTTTTTATTTAAAAGTTTTTTGGAATTTTCTATTCTTCTAAAATGTAAAAAATAGTCATAATTATGAATGTGATCATATATAATTTAGGGCTGTCAAACAATTTATTGTAATTAATCGCATCCAAAATAAAAGTTTGTGTAATATTAGAAAAGATATAATGACACCACTGTCCTTTTGGTCTGTAGAGAGATTATTTGCATAAGTAGCAGCAGGTGCTATATTAGTTTTCATACATTCTTCTCATTGTTCACCTCAGGCAAATAACCTAATCATCATGGCAGGCTCTTTGTTCTAAATGTTTAATCGAAAACATGTTCAAATAATTCAACACATGCTAATCAAACATAGGTTTATGGAAGAAAAACCCTCATACAACAGCTCTGTGTTTGTCCTCTCATAATCTCATGCAAAAGCAAACAATCATTTCTTTGTCTATTCGATGAGCTATTGCTGTAATTTCCGATCCTTGTTTGTTCATTTAACCTCTCTGTCCTTTTCAGTGCATATTTCTCTTCGTGTTTTATTATTTGACGCTGCAGGCATGTCTACGTGAGGCAGAACGATTGCACCTGTGAGCAGTTCTTAAACATTACATGACCAGGTAGGGGTGCTAATCAGAGATGGTACACTACAAGCCCCGGGTTAACAACAAACCTTAATGCCATGCAAGTATTTCAAGTTTATGGCTTGTTCTTGACTTCAAAGTAATATCTGAATAGCTGATTTAATTTATGGATTAAGAGGTGGACCATGTTTGAAATTGCATTGTCACAGATGTCAAATTTTCATGATGTGAAAATTTTCAGATGTTTTTTTTCAGTACAATACTCTGTACTGACATTAGCATGTTGCTAATGCATGACACAATCCTCTAATATGCATACAAATAAGTGAAAGTGAAAAGTGAAAGTGAAAAGTGAAGGCCAAATATGGTAACCCATATTCTGAATTTGTCCTCTGCATCCAAGTTAGTACACACATATTAGGAGTAATGATTAGTGAACACACACACACACACACACACACACACACCGGGAGCAGTGGGCAGCCGTCCGTGAGGAGGCTGCCGTTTTTACTTTCATTCTGTGTTTAGTTTGGATTAAATGTTTACATTTTCGCCGGTTCCTGCCTCCTTCTTCCCGTAACAACATACCTTGCTACATGTATTTATTATTTAATATAATACCCTGCAATTGTACTTATTTATACTACAAGTCTGCTAAATTTGAACAACATAAGCTGTGTTTCCACCAGAATGTTCCCCAGAAACTAGGGACAAATACAAATATATTTGCTGTCGTCTCCCATTCACCACTATAACCAACTATGATGACTTCCGCTTCTGAGAATGTTGGAAATGTGAAAAGGGTCCATTCTATTATAGTATCACATGGAAACTGTTTCACAACTTGTATCACTCCGCCTGTTTCTGCTATAGAGAGCTCACTGTGAGAGCGAACTATAATCGCTCTCACAGTGACTGTGGAATATTTAGTAGTGAATATTTAGTAGACTTATTGCACAGGTGGCAACTTATCACAATATCACGCTTGAGTTCACTGAGCTCCTGAGAGTGACCCATTCTTTCACAAATGTTTGTAGAAGCGTCTGCATGCCTAGTGCTTGATTTATACACCTGTGGCCATGGAAGTGATTGGAACACCTGAATTCTGAAATTATTTTGAGGGGTGTCCCAATAATTTTGGCAAGTTCACATTTTCTGTATACTAGCATTTCCTAAAACCATGTCATGTGAGTTCTTAGCGAAGGCTGAAAATATGCTAATAAAATATGTTATTGCCCTGTAAACACCTACTTGCAGTCTAATGTCTGGCGAGGTGAACTGCTCCATTCACATTTCTATTGTTCTCACTCGACAAACATTTCACACCTCTGGCGGTATGAGACTTAATCTTCATTATTTATTTTATCATTATTCTTTTGTTTGTATTCAGCCATAATTTGCCTTTATTCTGGCATTATGGCTTGCCCATCTACACCACTTTCATCCCACCATACCTGAATCCACTATACATTAAAAAGCACATTCTTGTGACCTCATGTGAATTCTTTCAACAAATCAGTTCATGCAATAGAATCGTTCCTGGCGCGACAGGTGCATTAGAGCTACAATTAGTATTAACTCTTTCCCCGCCAGTGTTTCAAAAAAATAGTTACCAGCTGCCGTCAGGGTTTTTGATCATTTTCACAAAAATGTAATAGCCCATATAATATTTTGTTTTATGAATGCATGCAATATATCAAAAGAAAGAGCTGACCCTCTTCTTTAAAAATGATTCTAGCTTCATGCATTCCTTTTTTATCAACACTTGGGTATTGGTAGGTTTCATAAAAAAAGCTACATTTTGAACAAAAATCTTAGAAAATCATGTTTTTGGGAAAGACTACATCCAGATGAGATCCAGAACGATGATCAATCACAGATGGAGTAGATGGAGTCCATCAACACCCCAAAGCTTCACAGTCCTGTGGCTTGTCCTGGGTCCACATCTCATTCAGTAACATTAGGCAGTTTTGATTTATATGATGTTTAATGTTGATGATCACATGATTTAACATATGCATCTGCTTACATGCAATCGCTTGTTTTACTGCCTTCCTCATGTGTGTTTTGATCGGGAGATTCTGTATTCATTCAGAAGATGCGTAATAGCGCCCCCCAGGCTTATAACAGTGAAAACACAGAAACCCAGAAAATTGCGTTTTCTCACAAATAACTGAAAATTATGTGTTTGGCAGGGAAAGAGTTAAGCTACAAAACACAATTTAAAAGATTAATATTACAGTTTTATTCAAAACTCACTTTAGTGGATTTTAGTCATATAATTATGTTAAAATGTGTTATATTTAGCATTTTATATGCAGCTAATCACTACACCTGCTTAGCATGTATAAATGTAAATATTCTTTATTCATATGAATATACTCCAAATCACATGAAAATCACACACAATCCATATACTATTGTAATCGTGTGTTTATTAGCTTCTTGTTTTCACGTGTAGAAATGTTTCTTTGGGTTTGATTTTCACGGAGCTCAGAGCGAGGAAATGTACAGGACAGCGTTATGCAGAGAAGCTGGAGTTATGCCACGTAAGATGATTGACAGCTAAACTCTCTGAGTCATAACTGACGCAAACCCGAACAGGATAGACAGAACTCACTCTGAACACTCTTTCAGCTCTTCATATCACATAATTCAGAGGAAAATTAATAGAAATTGTATTCTTTATGACAAAATATTTTGCAAACACGTGATAATAAATCAATATTTCTCCAGATATAGCGCTGTCTATGTGAACACAAATAAACTGGAGCAGATGTGACTGAATTCATATGTGTGTTGATATTCTATTTAAAATATATATATATATATATATATATATATATATATATATATATATATATATATATATATATATATATATAAAAAAATACAGATTATTTTGCACTCCTGAGTTAAATTAATAAATGAATGTCACTGCAACCCAGTTTTATCATGAACAGTGGTCAAATATCGAAGCTGGAGTCTTTAATCTTTCTAATGATACTCAGTTTGTCCTGAACAAGTAAGAGCGTGATGTTTTAATGTGCAGTGAATGTTGAACAACAGTAATCTGGGGCAGTCAGCGATCTTTGTAGATAAATGGGTTAATCTATTCTTATTTCAGGGCTAATCGATTTGAGAGCAAATATTTTTTTTATTTAACTTAAATCCTGTACAAACTAGAGCGCTGCTTTTGTACTTTTGACTGGATTTGCTGGACAGCAGTGATTGCATTGAGCTGAGCATGTCTTAACTCAGCATTCATTAGGAGCTGCTGACTCCGAACTTTGGAATGCTGCTTCCCAAAGAATCTGAGTGTAATTCAGCCCAAACAGATGGCAAATGCAGATTCTGCCCTATTCTGCACATCAATTACATGCATTGATAATATTGGCCTGATTTCCTCTGCATACGCAGCACACACACACACAGTCATGAACATCAACACCACAATGTCATCATCTTAACAATTATGTTTCATTGTGCTTAACATTACATTAAACAGTTTTGTGATAAAATGGTTGATTCCTTTGTTTGCAATATGGATAGCATTTCATGCATCCTACATACACCCATTTAAATCATATTTTCACATTTTGTACATATAATTTGACAACATTATTGCTTTAAAATGGTAATAATAGCCATATCAGGTTTGTTTGATGTGATATTTACATAGATTTTTTCTGATATTTATGCTGCCTTCACATTCTTCACATTCATTCACATTCACATCTGAATTATTGTAAATACTAGTTTCCTAGTTAATAAAAAAAAAAAAAAAAAAAAAAAAAAAAATTGGACATGAACAATTCAAGTAAAAATTTGAATGGGATGAGCTTGTAATCACAACTTCAGAAGTGGGAAGGGGGAAGCGTTTTTGATAGCATGTGAAGGCGGCATTAATCTCAAATATGCTCTATAACAATGTTGTCTCCCTAATAACCAAGTACACTCACTTTTAATAAAACTTTATCTGGGAAGTATTAAATCTGATGGAAATGACCCCTTTTACAGTTTGTGTATAAAAATAATAAAAAAAGAAATTATCACATTTTATATTTTTTATGAATTTTCATATTTTATTTTTAAATAATATAATCTATACATAAAAGGAACTTGAATGTTTGTAAAGGTAAAGTATGAAACCATATCTCTTCTCATGTTTTCAAACATATTCATATTCATCAAAAGCATGTCAGAATGCTGTACTGATTTATGTCAGATACTGTAGATGTGAGAGTTGACTTGCTTCTCACGTGAGTGTGCTCACCTTACGTAATGTGGATAGAGAAGGTGTGGGCTGCTCAGGGTGTTTCGCAACACCTGGAAACACATGAATACAAGAGAAAAAAAAAATATTCTAACACAGCTGTCTTTTCCACTCAGGTAGGCTATATACGGCTAATATTAATGTTTCAAAAGATTAGAACTATTAATTAAATGTGCTATTAGTAATGGCAGGTTGTAGTTACAAATAACAGTTTCAATGAATTTACACTTTATGACTCATAATGAGCTTTACACGTTCTTGTCAGTCTGGCTGATGCTTAGTCATGCAGAAGAAAAAGGGTGGATCCTAAGAAAACTGATGGAAATTATGCTAAAAGTTTTTATTTTTTTATTTATTTTTTTATTTTATCCAACCTTTGATATAAGTTGGATAAGTTCTTAATTAGATGACGGTTTGAAATATATTTTTATTTATTTATTATGCTATTTATATAGCACCTTTCAAAACAAAATTACAAATTGCTTTACAATAAGAAGATACAGAACTTTTATATTGATATAAAAGTATATATACAAACCTGATTCCAAAAAAGTTGGGACACTGTACAAATTGTGAATAAAAAAGGAATGCAATAATTTACAAATCTCATAAACTTATATTTTATTCACAATAGAATATAGATAACATATCAAATGTTGAAAGTGAGACATTTTGAAATGTCATGCCAAATATTGGCTCATTTTGGATTTCATGAGAGCTACACATTCCAAAAAAGTTGGGACAGGGAGCAATAAGAGGCCGGAAAAGTTAAATGTACATATAAGGAACAGCTGGAGGACCAATCTGCAACTTATTAGGTCAATTGGCAACATGATTGGGTATAAAAAGAGCCTCTCAGAGTGGCAGTGTCTCTCAGGAATGCTACTGTAATGGAAATCACAACATGGGCTCAGGAATACTTCCAGAAAACATTGTCGGTGAACACAATCCACCGTGCCATTCGCCGTTGCCGGCTAAAACTCTATAGGTCAAAAAAGAAGCCATATCTAAACATGATCCAGAAGCGCAGGCGTTTTCTCTGGGCCAAGGCTCATTTAAAATGGACTGTGGCAAAGTGGAAAACTGTTCTGTGGTCAAACGAATCAATTTGAAGTTCTTTTTGGAAAACTGGGACACCATGTCATCCGGACTAAAGAGGACAAGGACAACCCAAGTTGTTCTCAGCGCTCCGTTCAGAAGCCTGCATCTCTGATGGGATGGGGTTGCATGAGTGCGTGTGGCATGGGCAGCTTACACATCTGGAAAGGCACCATCAGTGCTGAAAGGTATATCCGAGTTCTAGAACAACATATGCTCCCATCCAGACGTCATCTCTTTCAGGGAAGACCTTGCATTTTCCAACATGACAATGCCAGACCACATACTGCATCAATTACAACATCATGGCTGTGTAGAAGAAGGATCCGGGTACCGAAATGGCCAGCCTGCAGTCCAGATCTTTCACCCATAGAAAACATTTGGCGCATCATAAAGAGGAAGATGCCACAAAGAAGACCTAAGACAGTTGAGCAACTAGAAGCCTGTATTAGACAACTTTTTTGAGATGTGTTGATGCCATGAAATTTAAAATCAACTTATTTTTTCCCTTAAAATTATACTTTTTCTCAGTTTAAACATTTGATATGTCATCTATGTTGTATTCTGAATAAAATATTGAAATTTGAAACTTCCACATCATTGCATTCTGCTTTATATATCATATTTTATTGATATAACAATTTTAATAATTACAACAAATACCATCAGATTAAGAAAAAGCTATATGCTAAAAATGAGTCTTAATATTATTAATTATTATTATATTAGTAATATTAATTAGTATATTACAAATATAGTAATATTAATTACTACTACTATTACTACTACTATTAATAAATATGCAGTACAATATAAATATAATTAATATTCATATCATGTTTTGCCTTATTTACATCAGTGAAAACAGTGACATCAGTATTTCACATGCTGTACTGCATCTGGAAATATTTGAAAACAGTTTTAGATAATTTTTAGATTATTATCATACAAACAGATTTTAATTATACAGGTCTGCTAGTTTTCATGAATGTCATGTTAGGACAAATTATAACATGGGTTATCATCGCCAAAACTATTTATTTGTTTAAATAGTGAGACAACGTGTCCCACTATTGTTGACATTATTGGAGATTCCATATAGGCTATATATTAAATCCATATCCAAAATATACATGGTTTCAAACGAGTGAAACTCCTCTGGTATAGTGTAACAACATGCCCCGCTGTAGGCAATGTGAGCTGAATGAACTGTACCTCCTCTCGGTTTCCTGACAAGTGTTTTTTTTTTTTTTTTTTTTTTTTTTTTTTTTTAAACTTGAAACGATCTAGAAACGAAAGTTTAACAATAAACCTCACTGCAGTAAAACGTGCGAAAACTTCCCTTAATTATTCAAAAGGTACATGACTAATGGCCAAGTTTACTCAGACCTTTACACTCCTGCAGAAGTCTTGCCTGCGCTGCGCAGGGATGCGTTCAGGTCTCTCTCTCTCTCTCTCTCTCTCTCTCTCTCTCTCTCTCTCTCTCTCTCTCTCTCTCTCTCTCTCTCTCTCTCTCTCTCTCTCTCTCTCTCTCTCTCTCTCTCTCTCTCTCTCTCTCTCTCTCTCTCTCTCTCTCTCTCTCTCTCTCTCTCTCTCTCTCTCTCGGAGGGATATGGAGTCACGATAGCCCTTAGACTGTACGGAGGGAGGAGCTCTAGCGAAGTGAAGCTCCAGCACGAGCTCATTCACTGGGCAGATCGAGAGGCTGGATAATCTGTGCCTCCATCATACATTCTATAGGAAACCGCGGGGGTCAGGCGCTCTCCGAAGGGACGCGGACAGCTGAATTTTAATCGCGGACGTTTACTCTCACTCACTGGACTATCTGTGTGCTGAACACTGAGACGCAAAGCCCCACCAAAAAAATGCGGTCACAAAATATTTGAAAATCGCTTCTGGACACATAATAAAACATCATCATTGCGCGATGGAGAGCTGAGGGCAAGTTGGACCTGGACTTGTTCCATGCGTCTTTTTGCGCGGTGGGCTCTTCCGTGCCAAGGAAGCCTTTTGAGAAGTCCAGGCGTCCTGTTTGTGCTGAAAAACTGGGTGTTTTTGTTTGATCCACAAAGCACAAATAACTTGGCCAAGTGGAGCTAGAAAGACTCCTGCGCTGCGTAATTTGGGTAAGAGTGGCTTACTAATGGCACCATCCAAAGTCAAAGCAAGCAAATGTGATTATTCCATGCACTTCTGTCTCTTTTTCTATAGGACTGAAAGTGTTCAGAATGAATGCTAGGTAGTAGTACAACAGATGCAATGGATTTTGTAATATTTAACGCTCTTAAACATTTGCTAAATATATACAGGTTGGCACAAAGCCTAGATTGCAAGATGCACAACACTTGTTTGTCCTTTGAACAGTTATGGGGCATGCTAGTTTCTAATGCACCTCCTCGTACAGTACACTGTTTTAATTTTAATATAAGTGCAATAGGCAGTGCTAATGTAACACTGTCTCCTGTGATCTCAAGGACACATTATAGGGTTTATTTTACTTATTCATTCCCTGCAAATTCAATCCCTCCCTGTAAATGGAACTCAGGTGACTTCATTGTGATGTAGCCGTCTGCAGCACAGATGCTCGCCTTCAAAGTCACATTTACACAAAGGCATAGACACACACAAGCACTCAGCCAGACATACCTACACACACAGACAACGCAAAGTCTTAATTTAATGTCTGGAGAGGCAGAGTTTGCAGCGCTCTCTCTAGATGCTCGAGAGAGATAGATATGCAGCGTCCCTATTAAATCTACCACGGTGCTTAGAGAGGTTTAAACTAGCCTGAATGTATTTATGATTAGTATGCGAGTTTGTTAAAGATTAACATTTTGTTAAAGATGCACATTTGATTTGTGCACATCTAAACTTTTATTGTTATTTTTATTTGTTTTTCTTTTTAAGTTAATGCAACATACAGGATAAGTACATAGCCATATGTACAGGCATTAGTGTTAATGTGTAGGATTAATGTGTCTGGAGCCTGGACCTTTTATTATTATTATTTATTTATTTATTAACATTGATGTATCATGTTTAGTAGCTTTACATAGCTACACCGAGGTCATGTGTTTGAGCATCTGATCAATACATACATGTGGACAGCAGGCTGATACTGAATGACTTTTCCATTAAAAGCACTGATTATGAACATATATTTTTATTTGTGGTGTTGGAGACCCCAAGTATTTAACATGAACAGATGCAATGCATTTTCACATGCTGACATTTCCTGACACACTGTACAGTACCTGCCAATAGGATTTGTTTTATTGCTTTTATATTACAGTATGCTTTGTAGCAATGCAATAGAACCACCATTTTTGAATGGACCTTTGAGTGAACAGTTCCTAAAAGGAGCATTTTTTCTTAGTATATTTTGATAATCTGAAAACCTTTTTTCACTATAAAGAACATTTTGTGCAATGTTCAGTGTCAAAGGAAAAGCTTTATTTTAGGAAAACCTACATTTTAAGACTTTAGGACGGTCACATCTGCAATATAACAGAGGGTAAAAACATCAATAATATCAGTCTAATGGTCAGAATTACATATTTAAAATAATTGCAAGAATATACATCTGTATATAAAAACAGCAATGGTAAAATCAACAGAACATGAGGGTAAAACAGTGTACTTTTACCAATAGTGAAGGCTATTGAGTGGGCGCGTTTATTAGCTTCCCCGGACTGTGGGCCTTCTCCTGTTCTTATATGTGGGTGTTGTGGCGTCTCCCTGGGGCAAGCACATCATTTCCTCCATAGTGCCACAGACACAATGAAGGGGCCATCTGCGCTAGCCCACTGATTTGCGCAGGGTAAAATGGAGCATCACTGATTCGCTCATCCCTTTGCCCGAAGCCCAGTATCCACTCTTTCTCTTCATCTCTCCATCCCTCATTCTCTTGCGCTGGATGTTAAGGTCCCCCCAGTGACATGCTGCGGATGGCAACCTGCAACAATCTGTTCTAGGTTACTTTACTTCCCTTTATGGAGAGCTATGTGCTTACATGCTCAACAATGACACAAACATCACCGGAGTGTCAACACAAGCGCATTGGATCTCGATACCTGACTAGATCTTATTCAAATTGGCTAATTTATGTGTGCATTTTACAACATATTAAGACAGCATGTGAGTAAAATGATATACTTGGTTAAAATAGGATTTCATTGTAATGACAACTAGATTTTTAATGGTGCTCATCTGTTCAAATGCTTCAAGTGTTGAAGGTGTTTGCAGGGACATTGCTTTAGTTGCTAAGGAGTTCCGAATTATTTTTTTTAGTGCATTGCTGTATGGTTGCTAGGTGGTTGCTTACTGGCCCAAGTTAAAAGAGTCTACCCCATGTCTCTAGAAATGGCTAAAGTCCTTCTTTCAATGTCAGCCTGGGGATTTTTTTGCCTTTTTTAATCGACCACCTGGCTAAAAGCATACGTCTGATTGCTTCGAAATGTAACTGAAGTCCTTCATGTCTGTAGCAAAAATGATGCTGGATGAGTTATATGCCAAATTTTAGCACTTTAAACAAACCCGCAATCCAACAGTAATAGTGATGCTTTACATGCTACTAACAACTGTTCTCAACTTTGTTGGGAAGAAATGCACCTGTAGTATCAAAGGCTCTTTGCTCTTTTTTTAAGACAGTGTCTGTTGATGAAAACGACACAGAGAAAATTAAATCATCGATCTTCTTTCTCTGCACTGAGATAATGGCTGCCCTTGTAAATACATGTGATTGTCTAGAGAATTCACATTGTGCTGTTAGAGGAGTTATATTTATTGAGGCTGGATATCATTTAAATCTTTTTTCTTGGCCAAATTGAAGGAAAACACTGGGGAAGAGCACTAACATGAACAAACAATAAAAAGTTTTATTTTTATCAACTAATGTTAACAAATATTAAAATCTCCCTGTACACTAAAAAATGCTGGGTTAAAATGGACTAACCCAGCGATTGGGTTGTTTTAACCCAGCGGTTGGGTTAAATGTTTGCTAAAAACAACCCAATCGCTGGATTAAAACAACCCAATTGCTGGGTTAGTCCATTTTCAACCCAACTTGGGTTGTTTTTAACCCTCATTTTTTAGAGTGTAGTCAATAATCATTTAAAACTCATCTTTGATCACCAAAATGACATTTAAATGATTTGTTTTCCCCCTGTGAAAATAATTTCTTCATGCCTTAAAGTAGCTTGAATGTAACTCAACACCCTTGCTTCATTTAGCATACACAGATTCATGAATATGCATATTAGCCCCACCTCCACTCACTCACAGCAGCTTGGATTACCTGATCCACTCACTCAACTGTAGTAAATGCTACCCAACAGCAAGAGGAAATATTGGTTTAATTCAGCCATATATGTTTGAAACAGAAACTGATTCAGAAGAAAAAAAGAGCACTACAAATAGGAAAAAGAGGCTACAATTTGCACGAGCTCACCAAAATTGGACAGTTGAAGACTGGAAAAATGTTGCCTGGTCTGATGAGTCTTGATTTCTGTTGAGACATTCAGATGGTAGAGTCAGAATTTGGCGTAAACAGAATGAGAACATGGATCCATCATGCCTTGTTACCACTGTGCAGGCTGGTGGTGGTGGTGTAATGGTGTGGGGGATGTTTTCTTGGCACACTTTAGGCCCCTTAGTGCCAGTTGGGCATCGTTTAAATGCCATGGCCTACCTGAGCATTGTTTCTGACCATGTCCATCCCTTTATGACCACCATGTACCCATTCTCTGATGGCTACTTCCAGCAGGATAATGCACCATGTCACAAAGCTTGAATCATTTCAAATTGGTTTCTTGAACATGACAATGAGTTCACTGTACTAAAATGGCCCCCACAGTCACCAGATCTCAACCCAATAGAGCATCTTTAGGATGTGGTGGAACGGGAGCTTTGTGCCCTGGATGTGCATCCCACAAATCTCCATCAACTGTAAGATGCTATCCTATCAATATGGGCCAACATTTCTAAAGAATGCTTTCAGCACCTTGTTGAATCAATGCCACGTAGAATTATGGCAGTTCTGAAGGCGAAAGGGGGTCAAACACAGTATTAGTATGGTGTTTCTAATAATCCTTTAGGTGAGTGTACATCATAAATATAATTCACTTGCTATATTGCTAAATCTTCCAGATTTTTCATATCGACAGAAAAATTGAGACTCCCCTGCTTCGCAGGACAGTTAATGATATGCTAAAGCTCCGCCTACACATTGATGGGATTGGTTACATATTTGTGACACAGAGAACAAGGGTGTTTTCAAACCATTTTTTGATTCTGTCTTAGGTTCACTGCAGATTTAAGGAGAAAATAATCAGCAATGGTGTTGACTGATGGATTTGCTCATGGTTTGTCTTAAATCATATTAAACACACCACATAGGCATATAAACATTTAAAAATGTGATTTTAACCACAGAGGGTTTTTAACTCTTTCCCCGCCAGTGTTTTTGAAAAAAAAGTTGCTAGCTACCGCCATCAGTTTTGATCATTTTCACAAAAGTTTCATGGTCACCAGAATATTTAGTTGTATAAATATATCTGAACATACACTATATAACAAGAAAGAACAGACCCTAGCTCTATAAAAAAAAAAATAATAATATTTTTTATCAACACTTAAATTTCACGTAAATTTCATTAAAAAAGCAACATTTTAAGCAAAAAGCTGAGAAAACTGCGTTTTTGTCAAAGACTACATCCAGATGGGATTCAGAACGATGATCAAACACAGATGGAGTAGATGGAGTCCATCAATACCCCAAAGCTTCACAGTCCTGTAGCTCGTCTTGGGTCCACATTTCATTCAGTGACATTAGGCAGTTTTGATTTTTATGCTGTTTAATGTTGATTATCGCGTTATCTTCTTCGGCTGTGTTTTGATCAGGAGATTCAGAACTCTTTCAGAAGATGTGTAATAGCGCCCCCTACCATATAACAGTGAAAACACGGAAAGTTGGAAATTTCTGTCAATGCCAGGGAAAGAGTTAATAAAAAACTGCAACAAATGTATTGCTCATTGTTAGTTAATGAATGTCTTCACTAATGTTAACTAATGGGAACTTATTGTAAAGTGTTACCAAATAAATCTAGCTTTAAGTGCAGCAAAAGGAAAACAGTTGAAAAGCTGTTAAAAGTGATGGCTATTTCATTAAATGATTACATCTCTGTAATATCTTCTGCGGTTGTCTCATTAGCTGCAGTCTTTTTCATAAGCTTCAGGCAAAACTGAATTCACAGAGCTGAACGACGTGAACACTCATATGATTCATCTAGAAATGCAGCACTATATAATTTTAAGATGTCAGCTCTGTGTCAGACCCACCGCTGTCATTCTTCCACTTCATTTGCTTCGGTGACCGAAGAAATTATATAAAGTTTTGAACAAGCCGTTCATTATTTATATCTTTTTCTTGTACACATGTAAGCTAACACCATATTAGACAGACTGAGATTTTTTTGTGTTTCATGTTCTTGAGAAAACAGGAATTGTGCTTGTCAATGCAAAATATTAGGGTGTTGTGGATGGTTACTAGGATGTTGTGGATGGTTACTAGGGCATTGCTATGCAGTTGCAAAGGTGAATGGGGGGTTGTTTACCAGTGCAAGTCATACGATGTTAACTGGTCCAAGTCTGCTCGTCAATGTCACCCTAGAGGTCGGCCAGACAAAATCAATCAGTCAGTCACTTCGAAAATAGTACCTATCTCAGTTTAAGGTACAATTTATGGCCATTGCACAAATTGGGTGAGTTTTGCACCAAAGTTGAATACTTTGGGTTAGGGGTTAGTTCAAATTAATATGAGCTGTAGTGATGCTTGATTTACTGTAGCATGTACCAATAAAATGGGATCACAGGAGCGTGGTCTATTAGAATAAACTGCAGTGAAGGGGAAAATCAAATGGAGAGCAGAAAAATGAAAACAACTTCCTGTTGTGAAGTTGATTTGCAGGGAGAGGTACATCTGTTACATGCAGATGTTTGATTCTGTGAACATATTTGGTTTCATCCGGTAGATCTAACTGCTAATTCCTGAGAAATAATTACGGCACATTTGTTTAGAAACACATTTGGAAGAAAGCGCACAGCACTTCTTACCCTCCTGGCTGTGATAAATTCATTCATGTCATATGAGAAATGACAAATTTGATGATCTATTGGCTCCAAAACTTACATGGGCATCATAGGCACACTCACAACACTAAAGCGGTTCCAAAATATGGGCAGCAACATATAAGTGCCTTCTTCACTTTTGAAAATATAGGTTCTTTATGGTTCCAAACAACATTTCCATTGCACATAAGGTTCTTTATAGTGGAAACAGGGTCTTTAGACTTTAAAAAGGATGCCATGATCGTAGCTGTGTTTTTGTTGTGTATTGTGGGTTTCGTGATAACAGAGATGGATTGTAGACATATACTGTAAGTTATGCGATTGAAAGAGCAAAAAGGAGGGCTAAGAGATGAAATCCCCTACAACAACTTGCAGTGCTACATATCATCGAGGCTGAGAAAGAACACAGCGCCGCAGACAAAGGCGACAGGTAAATGCCGTTAACACTAGCTTTCTGTATGTTTATGTCTTATGTCCGTGGAGTAAGTATATAAGCTGGTGTTTACACAGTTTTTTTTTAAATTGTATCGTATGCACTGTAAACCCTAATGCTCAAAATAATTAATTGGTTTGAGTAGGACAAACTTAAATTAAACAAATGAGTTAAATGAACTAATATATATATATATATATATATATATATATATATATATATATATATATATATATATATATATATATATATATATATATATATATATATATATATATATATATATATATATATATATATATATATATATAGTTTAAATAGGACATTTAAGTAGCTTTTATAAACATGCCTTAAAAAAAAAAAAAAAAAAAAAATTACTGGTGTCCATCTTAAGATTAAAACAATGGCACTGACATATTTTAAGATATATCAGTGCAAGTTGCTTTCAGTTAAAACAGCTCAAATATGCATGTTAGTCTGGGACTAGGCTTAAGCCTGTCTTTGAAACCGGGGGTGCATTTCTTAATAATTTAAACATTTTTATGTAACTGATTACCTCATTTTTTTGTTGTTGTTGTTGAGTTTTGACAAATTATTTGGGTTTACAGTGTGACATGCATTAGGCCAATTGACGTACATTTACGTCACTGGTAGATTCTATTGTGCTGGGTTAGACCCTACCAAAAGGCGTTCCTATTACTAAAATCATTCCCAGTTCCTGCCAAACAGAACATGCCTAACAACGGGTACTTCCGCCAATAGTTATAGGAACTATGAAAATGCGAAAGCACCTGTGAAAGCACCTGATTCCAATTATGCAGTTACCTTTAAAAAACAAAATTAAAGTCCTTATGTTGTACCTTGGGTGTGGATATTAAATGGTCTGATGCCTGATTTTTAATATATTTCTATAATGAAAGCTTACTAGACCTAAATTATTCTATCTGGAATGAGGTTGCAACCCCTAAATATATTGTCTCGTAAAAATGTCACGTTTGTCATGTTTAAAGCCCGAGGACTGAATTGGTTTGACACCGGTTCCACAGCAGACATGATCGATAAGACAATACGTGCAAAAGACTGAGAAAATTAAAGTTGTACCTGTCCTTTAAATAGCATATGCTAAGCAGATTATGCAAATGATTGGATGGCTTTGTGGTTTGGTTTAAGCAGTTGATTTGCTCCTGTTTGACAGGACCACAGCCATTGATTGCCATGCTTCATTGGCCAACCTTGTTCTGTTGGTGTTTCATTACTGATCAGATAAATAATGAATGACCAACCCTTAGAATTGTGTCTAAGACAGCAGCCATTCTCCCAACCTGCTCAAGCAAGACAATGCCTGCTGTCTACAAACAATACTTCTCCTGGGGCTGGATCAAATATAATTTCCCTTTCACAAAGGTTAGCATCATGAGTTTCTACTAATATGCAAATGAGCTTCAAATAATATATAAAAATAAATAAATAACCCAGACACTTTTTACTTTGCAATTTGCAGTTAGTTGCAAACTAGCTTGGTCTAGATATGTTAGACTGGGCAGCTGGTTAAAAAGATGCTTGTGTTGCTGTAGGCTTGCAAGCGATTGGAATTCAGCATTGCAGGTAAACAGCACAAATGGGACCACGCAACAAAATTTATTGCCTCAAAACAAGACACTGAATTGTGATGCCAAGATATGATAGTGAAAATGAGGAGCACACAATATATAAAAAAGTCGTGGATATATGAAGTGCTCAGCCGTAAACAAGTTCACTAGAGTCATACAAAATAGCCTTGAGGGTTATTTTTCTTTGCTTTAATTTATTTGAACATTTCACGGTACATATAACATGTTATGTCATCAAACAAACATTCACAGATGCACTGCTGTGATGGATTCTTCGGTTGTGAATCTTTGCGTTCTGGTCTAATGTTCAGTGGAACTGGCAACTTTGCATATCTATACATACATATGTGTACAAAAAAATCCCATGAAATGGCATGGTCCGGGAAGGATACAGTATATCGCTATTGACCTCTTCCATTCTCGCTGTGTCAGTTCAACTGGAACAAACAAGTTACCGCGGCATACATTTGTCTTCTACGAAATTCAGAATTTTAAAAAAAATCACAAATTCAATCTCTTTAATATCTCAATTGATTATCTTAGTCTTATGCCAGGTGCACACTGTGCATTTTATAATAGTCCTTTACGATTGGTCCCTGTCAGACTGTCCGAACATGATCCTCACTGTGAGCCATGTCACACAGTAAGATCTCAGTTGACATTAATGTCAGACTGTACGATAGTCAAGACGTATTAAAAATGGACGCATGAAAGAAAACTCGTCCGGGGTTTTATTTCATCAATCAGTGACACGTTCAATGACAGTGAGCTGCATTACACGTGGGACTGAAAATGGTGCCTACAAAGAAATCTCTACTGCTCATTTTGGTCATAGTTTGTCTTGAGAATATAATTTGATGGTTGTCATAGGAGAAGTCACACACAGCAGGACTATACACCAAATCTTCTGACACTAACGATCAAAGACTTCAGACTTTAGCGTAGGATCAGAGGAATCTTTTAAGATTTGCAAAATTTGTCTCAGACGGCCAAATCGTGGCCAAATTCGCACAGTGTGCACCCAGTATTAAGCCGGTATACAAACTATGACCAAAATGAGTGCTAGAGATTTCTTTGTAGCCACCATCTCAATCCCGTGTGTAATGCAGCTCACTGTCACCGAACGCATCATTCATTGATGATATAAAACTCTGGATGAGTTTTCTTGCGTGCATCTGTTTTAGCGTGCCTCAAATATTGTACAGTCTGACATTAACAACAACTCAGTCTGACATGGCTTACAGCGCGGATCATGTTCGTACAGTCTGACAAGAAACAATCGTAAAGGACTATTATACATCGTATAGTGTGTACCCGGCTTTAGTGAGAATACCTTAAGATCTATTGTATTGATTATTCAAACAAGGCATCATCCTCAGAATTCATTTGAATTAAACAAAAGTGCATTGTCCCCCCCTCCCCTCTCCCTCTACTGGTAAAAAGAACCAAACAAAAGAATCTCATATGGATCTACTCTAGATTTTCAAAAGAGAGTGTCTTTTGAACAGTGTCTCAAAACTGTGCTCAGGTTTGAAAATATACTAAATCTGTAATTAAAAGTTACAGATTTCAATATAAAATCAAACATTACATTACAATACTACCCACACTCATTTTACAACTCTTTCTCAAAATCTTTCTTTACACTCTTAAAAATAAAGGCTCTTAATAATAATAATAATAATAATAATAATAATAATAATAATAATAATAATGAATTAAAGCAAAGAAAAATAACCCTCAAGGCTATTTTGTATGACTCTAGTGAACTTGTTTACGGCTGAGCACTTCATATATCCACGACAGAGGAAATATATTGTGTGCTCCTCATTTTCACTATCATATCTTGGCATCACAATTCAGTGTCTTGTTTTGAGGCAATACATTTTTTTGTATGGGCATTTGTGCTGTTTACCTGCAATGCTGAATTCCAATCGCTTGCAAGCCTACAGCAACACAAGCATCTTTTATATCAGTCTAACATATCTAGACCAAGCTAGTTTGCAACTAACTGCAAATTGCAAAGTAAACTTAACTCTGCAAAGTGTTTGGGTTATTTATTTATTGATATGTTTATATATATATATATATATATATATATATATATATATATATATATATATATAAGCTCATTTGCGTCTTAGTAACTGGCATCTATATTAAAGAACCATGGAACCTTTCTATTGCACAAAGAGCTCTTTATAGTGTTCATCTAGTTCATCTAATTGTCTCAGATGTTCTCTTTTGCTATATGAATGAGCAACCTCCGAGCAATGAAATTGCAGATTTTTATATTTTGGACTCTGGCTGCATCCAAAATTGCATACTTCCCTACTACATAGTAGGCTAAAAACATGATGTGATGAGCAGTATGTCTGAATTCACAGTACTCATAAAAGAGTAGACAAAATGTACCTGGATGATATACTACTACTGGCAAATTCTGAAGTGTGCATCTGATGGACACTTTACTATCCCATGAGGCCACAGGAGAGGATTTATGAATGGCAGTGAAGCGACACAACTGACACTGGTGGTCACATGATAATGACAGTATGGTGACTGTATATGTCCGCATTACATTCATACTATATAAAATTTACTTTTTAGCAAAAAAATAAGTACCTACTCAAGAGAGAATGCGATTTCGATGCAGCTAACCAGAGCATGACATTATTGAGATTTCTTCTAAAACTAGTGGATGTGAGTTTATAGGGTCTATTTCCCAATATTATATATATATATATATATATATATATATATATATATATAAAAAATAAATAAAATATCCTCATTAGGAGTAATAATTGAGAGATCAAAACGATCTCCTTCCTACGGGATGGCCTATGCTTTGGGTAAACGTGCGAGAGAAAGACAGGAAAATTTGCTGTATCAAGACAGATGTTCCCATTCCCCTCCAAGGGTGTGTGGAGCGGGTTAGAAAGGCAGGGTGGGTGGAGACCTGAGGGATGAGGACTCACGGGTCGAGCTATACGTGTGTATGTGTGTATATAGATAGATAGTTAAGTAGATGGATATTAGGCTCTGCTTAAATGCATGAGAGCACAATATGTAGGCTTCACTGGCTCTTAATGGACCACAAATTCTCTCCTCACTGTCAACCACACACTGCTTGCTAAAAATAGGAATGGGACTTTTTTTTTGTTTTGTTTTTTTTTCCTTCTTTGTCCTGTCATCTAGCATGACATGCAAGCATTCATTTTCTCCACAGTTTTTGTAATCTTTTAATCTAATTTTATTTATGCCCCCGCCCCTTCCACTGCCGTTCTACCTGCATCCTCAAGAGAGATGACGAAAACCATCTTTGTTGTCTTCACATGCTGTGTTTGCTCGGAGCTGTCAGCGCACACAGCCTGTCGTGTCATGTGGAACTGCCGGACCACTCAATTTTTGATTTCATGTCAATACAATTGGGAAGTCTTTCATTCCTCGAAGATTCAGTGGGACACTGGGGTGTTTTATATTTCAGTTAATTTGCATAGAACTGTTATGTCACTTTAAATAACATTATAACGAAGAATAAGCATGTGGTTTTCCTTCGGTGGAAATGTGTGAGGAAGAGGTTGCTCCGGGGATTTATTTTTCATTTAAATATCAACTGTGTCTTAGACGTGCCGCATAAAAGATAAATCTGTAAATGAATGTGGATAGCAGATCAGATCAAGTCTTGGAAGAATTGTATGAGAAATGTTTGAGTTCAGATAGAGTTCTTACTTTTAATTGTAAACTTGAATATACAGTATTGCTTAAAGACATTGGAGATGCTCTTCACAGTCAGATATTTCTCCTGAAATCCCTTTGAAAGAATAAAAATAGACACAAATGAATCATAGGAATCATATTCATTTAACGATTCTGGTTCTGATTCCTCTTAACAAGTCTGATTTCTTTGGAGTTTTTGAGTAATACATTTAGAAAAATAATTACATTTTTGTTTTCAAATCATGAGATAAGTTCAATAATTAATACAAGAACCCAGTTATAAGAGACTTGGCTCCTAACCCATACAAAACGTACTTCTGCTTCATTCAAATTAATACTGAGGTATAACTGTTGGCATAATGAGAGGATTATAGGACACATCTTAAGGCATACTCATCCAGATGTTAGCGTTAACAGGGTCAGGAAAACCTAATTATGCAAGGAAAAGTCTCACAGGGTGTCTGCTGCTGAGGATTGATGTAAAGTAAATTGAGCATCATTCAGTTTGCCATGGTAAAATATAGGCTATGCATGCATGTAAATTATTTTCCTTTGTTGTGAAAAAAAAAAAAAAAAATGAAATCATTTGTGCAGTTGTTTGATTTACAAATTATGAGGCAAATGAGCATACGTCTGTTTCTTGATTGGAATTTAATTATCCCAGTAATTTGAAATACTTAGTTATTCCCTAATGTGATATAATCACCACTATTATCATCACCATCAATGACGCAACCAAATTATTCATTTAGGATTATTACAGTGTTAGTTATAAAGAGTTCTGGAGTTCCACTCACTGCTTGTATGCAATAATAAAATACAATACGTTAGCAATGCTTTTAATAGCTTTAATAATTTTGCAAAATGTGAATATCAGTTCATTAGTTTTAGCACTGTGAACTCCTGTGAACGAATTCAGTTTTCTGCACATTTTATGATTTTGCTAACTGCACTCAGTAATTACCTTTCCTTCTCTCCCCTGTGTTGTCTTTTTAGATACACGGAAGAAGACAAAAAAATGCTGGCCAGGATTATTTTCGTTTGCTGCTTCTTTGCTGGTGCTAGTTTTGGAGATACTGAGCCCAAGGTGTTGTACGATGGAGCTTGCAATTCTTTGTCATTGTGCACCTGTGAAGAGAAAGATGGACAGTTGTACATAAACTGTGAGGAGAGAAACATAAGCAAAATGTCAGACGTTGAAGTACCATCAGATAAACCTTTTCATCTAAATCTATACAAAAATGACTTAGTGGAGTTACGTGCAGAGGATATGAATGCTTTCAAGAATGCCGTCACCTTACATCTCGGTGCAAACAGCATACAGGAGCTTGAACCTGGCGTGTTCAGTGCGATGGGATCCCTGAAAAAGTTGCACATAAACAGCAATTTCCTGGTCATGCTGAAGGAGGACACATTTCACGGCTTGGTAAATTTGGAATACCTTCAGGCTGACACCAACTTCATCCGGGTCGTGGAGCCTGGTGCCTTCAGCAAGCTTGTTCGTCTTAAAGTTCTGATCCTCAATGACAACTCCATTGAGTTCCTTCCGAGCAACATTTTCCGCTTTGTGCCTCTGACACATTTGGATCTGCGTGGGAACAAGCTGCAGACACTGCCATACGTGGGTTTCCTGGAGCATATTGGTCGTATCATGGAGCTCCTGTTGGAGGACAACGACTGGGTGTGTAACTGTGAAATCTTACATTTAAAGGTCTGGATTGAGAACATGCGAGCGCAGTCATCCATCGGCGAGGTGGTTTGCAACAGGCCTGAAGATCTTAGAGGCACCCCTTTGGCTAGGGTCAAAAGGGATTTGCTTTGCCCCTCTCATGCTGACATCAACCTCGAAGAGCCATCAAAGTCTCTAGACATGGTTGTCACCCCATCCACTAAGGTTGTTCAGATACCGAATGCCAAAGATGATGCAAAGATACCAACACCTGCAAATGGCCTAGGGAAATTTTGCGCGTCACTGTGCTCTTGTGACAGTACAGGTTTTTTAATGCACTGTGAGGACCGAGGCATTCAAAGGTTATCTGATATAGGCATTCTTGAACAAAGCCCAACCATGCTGGTTTTGACAGGAAATATGATACAAAGGCTTTTCAAATATGATTTTGTAACATACGACAGTTTGGAGTTGCTCAATTTGGCAAACAACCAAATAGACTACATTGACAATGAAACGTTTCTGAGTTTGAGCAATCTGAAAAAGCTGTACCTGAATGGAAACAGGATCGAGAAAATCTCTGCAACAATGTTTCTTGGCCTTCATAACCTGGAATATTTGTTCTTGGAGTATAATGCCATTAAAGAGATTGAGGCTGGATCGTTCAACCCTTTGACAAATCTAAAGCTCCTGTTCCTAAACAACAACCGACTCAACACTCTCCCTGCACAAATATTTCGTAATGTGCCCTTGGTGAAATTGAACCTAAGGAAAAATGTCTTTATGCACTTACCGGTGAGTAATGTGTTGGACCAACTCAATTATTTAGAGCAAATTTATCTTGAGGACAATCCTTGGGACTGCACTTGTGATTTGGTCAGCCTCAAACAGTGGGTGGAAAAGCTAAGCAAGGACACCGTGGTGGGTGCCATCTTATGCCACACTCCTCAAAAATTGTCTACTGCTGAGGTTAGAAACCTCAAGCATGATGTTCTCTGCCCTGGCTTGGTAACCTATAAGTCCTTACCTGGAGGCACAGAGGACGGTATCCCAGTCACCCCTGCACCGGAGGGCGGTACCAGCGGCTTCTTCCAGTCCCTGACAGATGCAGTGCCACTATCAGTGCTCATCCTCTGCCTTCTCATCCTCTTCCTCACCATAATTTTCTGCGCTGCCGGGATTGTTGTGTTTATGCTACATCGTCGGCGGAGACAGGTAAAAAAGAAACAGGCCGAGGAGCAACCTCGCGAGAGCAGTCCCATCCACCTGCACTACAGCATGTATGGCCAGAAAACCACCCACCACGTAACTGAAAGGCAAGGACCCAGCATGTATGACGAACCTTCCCATAGCCCCATCATTCAGGTCTGCAGGAACCCCAGTTACTGCTCTCAGCACAAAGAATATGAGTTAGATGACTACAATAGTGATAAACCTAAGCATATCTGCCATAGCATCCTTGACAAGGACAACGAATCCCTCCCTAACGTGAAGTTCAGGGCCGTCACCGACTATCCGGCTGAGTTTGTGAGTTTGGGAGATGCAAGCTCCTTGTACAAGAACATCTTAGAAAGGGAACGGGAGCTCCAACAGCTCAGCCTCACCGAATACCTCAGGAAAAACATATCACAGCTACAACCAGCTGTGGACATGCAAGTCCCCAACCACCACAAAGAGCTGAAGCTAATGGAGACTCTCGTTTATACAAGGCCAAGGAAGGTCATGGTGGAACAGACTAAAAATGAGTACTTTGAGCTCAAAGCCAACTTACATGCTGAGCCAGACTATTTAGAAGTTTTAGAGCATCAAACGACTTTCAACTGAGATAAGTACACTGTATACTTTGATTTGACAAATGATACTCCAAGTGCCTTGACAGTCCATTCTGAGTTCTGATTTAGCCCAAGAGATATAATACAACAACGTCAGAGTAGAGGCAATTCTCATGATACAATCATTTAACGCTGACACAATGTCTAATTTCAGGTGGACCTTTAGCGTTAGCATGCTATTGGACATTGTAGATGATGGATTATACATTCTAACAAAATACCATTCACACAGAAAGAGTCACTGAGATGGACAAGATTGGCTTTGATACCAGAACATTTGTCATACCAGAACATTTGTCATTTGATACCAGAACATGTTTTGCATCGCGGTTAATGCATTCTCTTTATGTTTGCTACTTGGTAGAGGAGACTAGCATAGTCACTTCACATTTCTATCTGTGTGTTTATGTACGTGACAGATCTTTAAGCTCTGTTTATTTGTAGCAATGGAAGAAAACATGTTTTCCTTCTTTTTTTTTCTGTCAGACAGAACATTTATGGCTAGTTGAAACATTCCCTGATTTGCTAAGCTTTGAATTAAATATGCCCAACACATTAATCTTCATTAAATATTAAATAATGGTGGTACTTAGATCTCAAGATGTCTAAAAATTGCATTTATTAATAAATAAGGCGTCATCAACAGCAAGTAGCTTGCCAAGTGGCTATTGTTTTGACCCTGAGGTCAGACTTTATGACTGGGCTCATTTATCGTGCTTGAAATTGGCGTCTCACCTGGAATTGTCAACATGCCTGGAGAGTTTGCTCAGAAATTATGTCACTTGCTCATTACCTCCACTGCTTCTTGATATGGACAAAAACTCTGCTGGGCATCATTGGAGAAAATGAAAAGAAAAGAATTGCACTACTTAAAATACTATTTAAAGGTGGTTGATGACAATCACGTTGTGGGGCCGCACAGTCTATTCCCATAGAAAAACCGAGTAGTGTAGCGTCTGGTTTGTAAAATAATGTTGTTTAAAATTCCTTTCGACACAAATCATATTTTCTTTCAGCATGACAATTATGCAGGGTGTTTTATCTTCATTATGTGGCTGGAGAAGAAAAGAAAATATATATATCTATATATGTATATGTATAGAGAAAATATGCACACAAATTATTGTGTTGAGCCTTGACATGTTTTACTGTATGGAAGAGCACCATAGCTTTATTTTGTACAAGTGTGGATGAGAGTTATTTATTCTGTATATTTGTACATAATTTAACATTTATATGTTGGTGTGCCTTTAATGTGGTACCAATTAAGCTGTAAATAAAAGATAAATAAATAAATTGAGAGCATTGCTATATTATGGTCAGTAACATGAATAGCATAGTACAAGTAAATAAGGAGAAAAAAAAAAAAAAAAACTGTGGGGAAAATAGAAAAATCATATTATTTTATGCCAGTGGTTCTCAACGGGTTGATTACAATGATAGCATCTTAGACAGCAGGGGGAAATATTAATTGCAAAACATTTAATTAATTAAGGATTCAATTTTGCAGTTAGTATAACAAAATAAATGGGTTGTTTTTTCAGCTGTTAAATGTTTCCAATTAGTATTTTGGTGCAAATGCACCTTTCACTTGGTAGAAGCTGAACAATTAGACAGATGGAAGTTATCAAATGTATTTTTACTTTGTTTATTTAGTTTTTCTTTTTACCCCTACAAACATAATTGGATACTGATAAACACAGGGAACATGCATCTTCTTTGAAGCTCCCAATGAAATAGCAAGAGAGAAAATACTGTCAAGTTCATCAGTAGCCTATGATGAATAAATATTAACATCAAAACTGATACTTCAACCTGTTAACTTGTGTACCCGTGTTTAACCTATCGTTGCGCCAGCGCCAATGAAGTCATACAGTAACGTGCACCTAGAATGGCCGCAGATGAGACATTAAGTATTTTAAGTATATAAAATATTTTACAGAGTTTAATGTAGCAATGTGGTCGCACAGTTTTTTCTAGATCAGTTTTAATCGTGTACAAAAAAAAAAGAAAATTAATTTTATATATATATATATATATACACACACACACACACACTCACCTAAAGGATTATTAGGAACACCTGTTCAATTTCTCATTAATGCAATTATCTAATCAACCAATCACATGGCAGTTGATTCAACGCATTTAGGGGTGTGGTCCTGGTCAAGACAATCTCCTGAACTCCAAACTGAATGTCAGAATGGGAAAGCAAGGTGATTTAAGCAATTTTGAGCGTGGCATGGTTGTTGGTGCCAGACGGGCCGATCTGAGTATTTCACAATCTGCTCAGTTAATGGGATTTTCACGCACAACCATTTCTAGGGTTTACAAAGAATGGTGTGAAAAGGGAAAAACATCCAGTATGCGGCAGTCCTGTGGGCAAAAATGCCTTGTTGATGCTAGAGGTCAGAGGAGAATGGGCCGACTGATTCAAGCTGATAGAAGAGTAACTTTGACTGAAATAACCACTCGTTACAACCAAGGTATGCAGCAAAGCATTTGTGAAGCCACAACACGCACAACCTTGAGGCGGATGGACTACAACAGCAGAAGACCCCACCGGGTACCACTCATCTCCACTACAAATAGGAAAAAGAGGCTACAATTTGCATGAGCTCACCAAAATTGAACAGTTGAGACATTCAGATGGTAGAGTCAGAATTTGGTGTAAACAGAATGAGAACATGGATCCATCATGCCTTGTTACCACTGTGCAGGCTGGTGGTGGTGTAATGGTGTGGGGGATGTTTTCTTGGCACACTTTAGGCCCCTTAGTGCCAATTGGGCATCGTTTAAATGCCATGGCCTACCTGAGCTTTATTTCTGACCATGTCCATCCCTTTATGACCACCATGTACCCATTCTCTGGGTCATTTCAAATTGGTTTCTTGAACATGACAATGAGTTCACTGTACTAAAATGGCCCCCAGTGTCACCAGATCTCAACCCAATAGAGCATCTTTGGGATGTGCTGGAACGGGAGCTTCGTGTCCTGGATGTGCATCCCACAAATCTCCATCAACTGCAATGCTATCCTATCAATATGGGCCAACATTTCTAAAGAATGCTTTCAGCACCTTGTTGAATGCTGACAGATAGAATTAAGGCAGTTCTGAAGGTGAAAGGGGGTCAAACACAGTATTAGTATGGTGTTCCTAATAATCCTTTAGGTGAGTGTATATATCTCAAGTGCTACGAACAGGCTGTATTGGCCATGACTAGATTGCAAATACAAATACAAAAATATACATTATGTAGATAGACACTGATTAATTAAAAGAAACTATGAGATGTGCTGCACTGGTGGAAACAACAGGAGCCCATGCTACCGCGACCGTCAAGACTGGCTCTGACTGGTGTTTCACGAGTTCACACTTGCATATAATTTAGAGAGTACATTTAAATGCGTATTTGGCGTGCTGTCCGGGGGGAGGGCTTCGAGCTCGGAATTTGGCCGGAACCCAGAGTACCCCCGTGTATGTAAGAGGTTAGAACTAAAAGTGTGGAGAAGGGGTGGTGGAGGGATGCTGATAAACTGTCAACAAATGGAGGTAACACTGCTGCGTATATACACCTCTTATTGTTGATTATCTGAGTGCTCTCCACCTGTGTCAATTATCTGAACGTGCTCCTCCTGAACCTTGTTAATAAAACATAATTTAGAGTCCCCGCCAGCAGCAGCGAGCATTCCTTCAGCTGCCTTTTTACACCTGTTAACTTCATTAGTTTTCTCTGAGATATCTATCATATCGTGAAAAGATCAAGAGTAAATGTCTTCCGCAATTCTTTCGAGGCGGATTTAAATCCGATCACTCAAACAAATCATTTCAGAAGGTGGTCTGACTGGGAGGCATTTCAGACGAAATGCATATGGATGTTTAAAACACATATATACATTTTACTCCTGGCAAACTGTTAAAAAAATAAACGGGTGAGAGCGTGTTATAGGCTATATATGAAGGTCAGATGTGACTGCGCTACTACAACGCAAATGAGTAGCCTGTCACTAAAGCATTAAGCCAACATGCACACGACCAGATGGGTCTCAGATGCTCAAAAACATAATAACCTTCATTAAAGCTAATGAGACTAAATGATCTTACCAGTGCTTCGGTCGCTCTTTCTCCCATTGCGGTCTTTGATCTTGAAATGAGCTGATGATAAGATGCAGCTCAAATCTTTTGCTTTCATTGACGTGAACTCCATTAAGTGTGCATATAGCGCGGGAATTGAAGATCGGATTTATATTCATTTTGCGGAGAGGTGTAAGGTAAGACAACCTGCATGTTTTTTTAATTTTAATTTTGTTTATTAATTTAGATTGTGTAGCCCGTTTCGTTTGCGAGCGCTGTTGCGAGCATGCCTCAGCTTGTCAAAAATCCCTTTTTACTGTGGTGGTGATGGTAAATTTAAATTAACATTGTGATATGCTTGAAGTGTTTTATATCTATGGATTTTATTATAGGCAAGCCAAGTCAAGTGTTGATTTGAGAGACTAAATTGATCAAATGTGATTAATTCACTGTCGGCCACTGGCCGCTTGCTCGTTACTTTAAAGAACAAAAACTTTTTTCTAAATTAACAATAAAGAAACAAAACGAAATATAACTACTTTGACATTAAAAACGAAGCTGAACTATTTTTTATGGCTGCAACAGTCTGTAATAGGGAGAAGGAAAAAAAAAAAAAAAAAAAAAACACGGGCTCCAGTCTGACTCGGGACACTGGAGTATTTAGTATGTTATCATAAGAGTCCTATTCATTTCAAATATTGTGGTTATCGCCAATACCGGTATATTGCCACACCCTAAATTAACACAATGTTGATATTTTGTGCTTTGAATATCACTGTTATCGCCAATACCGGTATACTGTCACACCCCTAACTCAAACCAAGAGCAAATTTATTCAAAGCAAACATAAATATGACCAAGACCACATTAAATAGGTTACACTGAAGCAAATCAAGTTGTAAACCACTGATCTATGATTTATACTTGTTCTGGTTTGTGAACAAACAGTAATAAACTCATATTTTTATGAGAATAAACATGTTTTAAAGTTGTGAAAATATGACATTTCAAAAACAGTACCAAGATTATTTCATGCCTATAACAGTGAAGTAGTTAATCACAAAAGTCACACATCAACACAGAGTTTGTGAACTTGACAGTTTGCCATTGCGAAACATGATTCTGTCAGACCCTTGTTTCTCAAAAGAGCCTTTTATGAGTGTGCAAGCAGCGTGCAACATTCAGTTGCTCAGAACATTGAAGGCTTCTTTTCATCCTCTCCACACTTTCATCTTCCTCCTCTCCTCGCTTAAGTAGCTTTCCAATATTTTCCATTAACCATCAAATAGAATCATTCACATCAACCTGAGTAATTTCCGCACTCCCTTGAGAAAAGGTAGTCACCTGAGCAGGAAAGACTAACAGCATTTAAACAAAATGGATGGTTTCAAAAAGGGCGGCCAATGACTTTTGACAAGTTGGTTGTTGCATATTCCAGTAAAGTGCAAAACAGTGTTCACTCTCAGGACTGGTTTTCTTTATTTTCAAGGATGTCAATTATTGTGGTGTGAATATTTCAGCAAGGAAACAAAGCCAGCAGCTCCTTCACATTGCTGGAAATGAGTATTGCAAACTTTCACTTCCACTTGATAGATTTGAATGCAGTTTTTATTTATTTATTTTTTATTTGCATGCAAGGGTACACCAGAATAGGCACTGAGAGCTTGGTATCTACCATTTACTCTTTATTATGCCCTCTAAACACCAGTTTTAGGCCGAGTCCTCTGCGCTTCAGTGCACATACCTGATTTTTTTTATCCTGAACTCACCTCACATAACAGAAAATTCTCTATAGAGTATGTGTAGAACTGATAAAGGTTATGTAGTAGATGATATTCTAAGGGACAATATTGCTCTACTGAAAACAGTGAGGTTTTTCACTAAACTTTTCGAAATTTTGCAAGTATTTCACATCCTGATTTTAACTCTCAATGGCTTTAAAAAGTCTTCTCTTGCCTACAAGTTATATTATAATTCACAGCAATGCCATTCAAACATGGTATATCTAGATTTTTATAGTATGTCAAATCGTCAGAAGGCTCCATGGGTTCTTAGCGGTTCTCTATATAAGCTCAGGAGGGTATGTGTAAATGTCTGAGAGAACTAAATGGTCTCCATCAGAGTCATATGCAACTAGTGGGCTCTGTATGTAATTCAGCAAATAGGCATTGCAATATCTCCTTCTTTGGGGAGATCTTGAGTAATGAACTCGGCATGTCTGCCCTCACGGTCTATAGATGAATCCTTCCTGTTGTCTGTTGCCAACAAATCCATGTAACCTCTAATGCACATCAGTGCATCTTTGATAGCATATATCTAAACTGAAACATGCTTGAAATGATTAGTAGTGGCAGGTCTGTTTTAGCATATAATGTACTTTTAGACCTGCTGTTTAAACGTATCAATGTCTGTGTCTATATCCAGTCTAAACACAAATTAATAGCCATAAAATTAAGCACATTATTCCTGAATATTTTCCAGATATAGCTGAAGAGAATGTTTTTGACCATTTGAATACATGCATATTTTAGTCCACATAAAAAAAAAAACAAGCTACAATTTTCATATATATATATATATATATATATATATATATATATATATATATATATATATATATATATATATATATATATATATATATATATATATATATATATATATATATACACCAAAGTGCAGATTATATAACATTTATAACTAACTAAAGCAAAATATGGCAAACATGCATTTACATCTGTTTTTCTGTGTGCATCTTCAAATTTAATAGAAAATAACTGTTGATGCAATTTTAAGATTGATATCAAAATGATTATGGAAATATATAATACTTTTAACATGTCTATAATATAATGAAGTACCAAAGCAACATGCAGTAAAATAAAAAAGTCATTTTCTGCAACATCTGCTTAGCTGTTAATAAAAATATTATGATTTTGTTGTATTGTTAATATTATGTATTGTTAATATTTATATTGAATGATTATAATAAAATATTTAAAATTAATCTCAAATAAACTGAAAATAATATATATATATATATATATATATATATATATATATAAAATATATTTTTGCAACAAGTATTTACACCTCTGTGTGGTTTTAAAATAATAGACATATTAACAATTTTGTTGTATTGTTATTATTGGTTATTTATATTATTGTTATAATAAAATACAATACTTTTACTGGAACATTAATGAAGCACCAAAGGAACATGGAGAAAAAAAAAAAAAAAAAAAAAAAAGATTCTGCAAATAGGACTACAATAATTTACATCAGTTTTGATGTGTGCATCTTCAAAATAAAAATAAAAATATTTTTTATACATATATTATTTGCGAGCTTGAAAAACCAAACTAATCAGGCCAATCACTCTGTGTATAGAGTCGGTGGGCAGGCTTAACATAATGACGGCAGAGTTGCGACGGTTCCACGTGCTACATGAAAACAAAGAATCTGGCGAACAGTGACGAATCGGCTTTGGCCGCGACTCTGGAAGACTTGCTGTTAAGCTTTTCTTTGAGAAAAGAACAAAGAACGGCACTGAAGTCATTCTTAAGAAAGGAAGATGTGTTCTGAGCTTTGCTGAACACATAAAAGTTCAATCTATCATCTAGCTCCGCTTCAGCTTCTTCGTTGCTCTGGTTGCTCGTTGCTATCCTATTGTATGCAGAGGGAATCTGATAGACAACCGTTTATCCCGCCCCTCGGATTGAGCCCTGCCAATGGTGTGTTCCCAGACCCAACATCTTGATGTGGGTCTGGCTTTTCAGGCTACATGAGTACATATTCCAGTTATAATTTCAGCTAATTTACTAAAATATTGAAGACCATACAGTACCAAGTACCAATACATTCTTATATGCATATTAACAACCCCAAAGTGAAGGCTAGTTTGCTAGTATTTGACTCCTTCATTATGATAACACTTAGTCAAATATCAGTCCAGAGGTGCTGCGTGGATCAAGTCATCAAATATTTTATTTCTTGCCAACATATCACTTCTGCTCTTCTTCTCAATAACTGCATTTAGAGGTTGAGTCATGCAATGCCATGTTGTGACTGGTTCAGTGCATACTTTTAGAGATTATATGAGCATCAAAGAATCTTTTGCCAAAAGCTGTTGTACGCAGCTATGTGGTGGAGTAAAAAGCAAGCCTTGAAGTCTGTTTTCCATCCCATTGGTGATAAATTGGCATCCAATGAGTTCATCTCCTGAGGCAAATCTACAAAAAGAAAAAAAAGAAAAAGAAAAAAAAAAAAAAAAAAAAAGGGGGGCAAGACAACTGTTTCTTGCAACATGGTGGATCTTCTGTCAGATGTCTGTAAGACTTTGTTCCACAGTACTTATTACTCATGGCTAATTTGCTTGCTGTTTTTAGTCCCTGACAAAGTGGCAAACTAGTTTGACGGCGTAAGGGGCAAGTCATCACAAATGCCTACTCTCATATTCCTTCCTGTCAGTCGCAACAGAGTCGCTTTGGGCTACCCCTCAAGTGTTTGACAGATTTCTCACCAGATCTTCATATCTGCCCAAGCCAAATGAGAAGCTCTTTGCTCCCAAATGTCAGAGTCCTTACCCTTGACCTCTCCAGACAGGAGTTTGTCAAGCGACATCTGCTAATGGGCGGCTACTGAAAAACCTGAACATGTCGAGCAAGCTTTCCGTCAAAATGACTGTCCTTAAATGTTATCCAAAAGACAGATTTTCCTAATATTATCTTTAAACAATGTTAGTAAACCACATAATACCACAGTAATCACGAGAGCAGTTAGAGCAGTTTCTTTAGAGCAGTTAGCATACCTGAGTAAACTAAAATGAAATAAATGCCTCCACTGTAGAGTAGTCAGAAATAATCTACTCATTTTACCATTTACCAGAAGGTTTTCTTGTTATTTTTCTTTGTATTATTTTCTTTCTTTGTAACATGTTAAGATAATTTTACAATATGCCCCTCAGATGTTATACTGTACTCCACCTATGGGGCATGTTGTCATATTTCACTTCCATTCTTTCGGGTAAATCAAGTAAAAAGTATACACTGTATTAATGAAACAAAACCACATAATTGTACTAGACGTGTGAAATTAATGTGGGAAAAAATAAATACTCTGAACCCCATGTGGATTTAAACAAACGGAGAAAGTCAAAAAGCGTTAGATTGTGCCCCGCTCTCCCATATTTCATAAAAATGTATGACACACACACAAGTAATGTCCCTATAAGTTAAATATATTAATTAGTAGTTTTTGTTAATACAATAAAATAGCCACCACAGTCATTTAAAAATAAACAAAATAATAAAGTGGCATTTTGGGGTTATGGAAACAACAGTTACCATGGTGAATACACAATACATCATGACCTGTTAATGAATCATAAACTGCTCCTGATGAACAGAATGAACATCACACTTGCATGCCTTCCCAGCTCACACACGTCGAACCAGTTACGTGAATTTATTATTTTTTTTTTTGGTACTTCACTTTTAATTCATGTCTAATGAATTGACAACGTAACGTTACTTGTAGTTTCTCTTACGCTTTATGAAGTGATATACATCGCGCACTGCCACATTTGCGTGTGCAATTGAAGAGTGTGCGGTACGAGCACAGTATAACGGCTGACAGGTCAGGAATGCGGTTGTCTGAGATGAGAGGTTTTTTTTATTTTATTTTTATTTTGTAACTAGCTATGAAAATGATTGTTGCTGGGACTCCAAGGTAGCATTTATCCAACCTGGCTAAATGGGGAAACTGGCTCTCTTTGTCCTTCCACCATGCAACTGGAGCGATCACCAAGTCACGTGACACGCACTTGGAAGACAAAAGTTAGCATATATTTAGTAAATGATAATATTATAATAATATTTCGTAAAAATAAAGCTCTTATTCATTGTTAGTGTACTAATTACTATTTAAACAAATATAAAGGAAGAAAACAATTATTTTGTGGCATAAGGTGAAGTGAGAGCTGGGCTGGGGCAGCAGGGGCCGGGGCGTGTTCGGTTCGACATGAGAGTATCGCGGAACCGTGGGTGGTGTATCGCGTTTTTTCAGTTCGGTTTCAATATCGTTACACCTCTAGTATTTTGGTGTTTGCAAGGGTGCTCTTGTGATTTCAAAGGCATTTCTGAGGATGGTCAGTATCTAGGCTTTTTATTAGGGCTGGGTAAAAAAAAAAAATATATATATATATATATATATATATATATATATATATATATATATATATATATATATATATATATATATGTAATTTTATGAACCAATTATGATTCTTAAATCCCAAGATTGGATATTTTAGTCTATTTAGTCAGTTGACAGAACAGGACAATGCAATGCTCCTCCCATCCAATAAACTGCAATAAGCTTGTTACTTTTGTGTTTTGTTCTTTTTTTTTAAATGAAAGTCTCTTAAATGTGGCATGACCGATCGCTGTAGCGCATGTTGAAGCAGAGCAGCATGCGAATGGATAATCTCTTCCCGCTTTACTACTAGTTACAAAAAATAAACATGAATGAACATCAGAAGGTATGTTTAAAGATACAGTACAACTTACTAAATGTTGATAAAAACTATTGCGAAGTGACAGCGTTTCCATTAACTGATATTATGCGACTAAAACATATTTTTTTCCTCTTGGGATAAGTCATTCCAAAAATCATGCCAACAGATGTTATTAGGTTTATGCATATCGCAGTCACCACACTAGCCATTATTTTCAATCGAAGGAGATGTAGGCTTTTTATCCTAACATTAATGGCAAGGAAAGCCCCTTATACTTGAGATCAGCCATGCATGAGGTGTTTCTCCCTCATATCTGCTTCAAGGTCTTGATTCAAGTGGTTGCTTGGGTTCTGTGTATGGTAAGATTTTAGCCTGTTGCAATGCAAATGCTATGGTATTCTTTGTGATTGCTAAGGATTTTTGGTGTTTGTTACACTCTAAAAAATGCTAGGTTGTTTCAACCCATGTTTTGGTCAAATATGTACAAACCTATTTTCTGGTATAAATGATCTATTAACTAAATTAACTCTCAAGAACTCTCATATTTGACCCAAACATGGGCTGAAACAACCCAGCATTTTTTTTTTTTAGTGTATGATGTTCTTGTGGTTACTAGGGTGTTGCTAGGAGCTTGCTAGAACATTGTAAGTGTTGCTATATGGTTGCTTTTTTTATTTAGAATGTTGCTATGTGATTGATGTGGTTTTCCGTGTGGTTGGAATGAAAAAGCATTGTGAGTGTTGCTATACAGTTGCTAAGGTTTTAGTTGTGATGTGGCTGACATAATATTTTGTGTGGTTTCTAGGGGGTTGCTAGGGTGTCGTGTCCATCAGAAAACTAATTGCACAGCCCTCCTCAAGAAGCCACTAATCACATTGTCTGAATCCTGACCTATAGATTTTATGTAGCTCCGCCCCTTTTTCAGCTCTGCGCTCACAGTGTTTGGTCTTCCGGTTTGTGTTTCAACAGCATGAAGGTAAGATCTTATAGATTTATGAATGCACCGGTCATTTTAAAATTTTCCCGGTCAGCTGATATTGGTTATGACATCCGCTTCGAACATTACAATGTTCAGTAAGTAAATACACTTCACCAGCTACTTACTCTTTAACAGCGATGCCATAGAAACATACAGAGCTACTGCAAAAAAACGGAAGTTCAAAGACAAAATTCTAAAGATGGCTGTGTGCTTGTTCCTCTGGTGCATAAGGTTTATAACTTCATCTTTTTCTCTTGCTCTCTGCGTTAGATACATTAGTATTCAAGGTCATATGTAACTAACAGATTGTATCTCATTTCCCCTGAGACAGCTGATGAGTTCCCAGTCTAGATGTGCCGCCTTATGAATGTAATTGATGCAGTCCTCTTTCTAGTAGCATGTGTTAACATTAGCTTGACATGTTACCTGTCCAGTGCTTTTCTTGTTTGCAGTGGGGAGACATGCATTATGGCATGTATTTTATCCCTTGTCAGCAGGCAGCTCATTTAGGAATTCAATGCCCACCTTGACCCATGAACCACTGCTGCCATGTGTTTTTTGCTATATAGTATGCTGACAGGTGATGAGAACTGTCCTTGCATATGAATCACAAAAGCAAATAGTGCTTTTCTGTGCAAAACTTTTTTTGCCATGATACAAGGCTGTTGTGGTATATCATTATTATCCAACTTTAATACCGTTCAGCTGCAATACATCTCACAAACAGGAATGAGAAAATCAGATGGGAAGATAATAAGAGCATAATCATGTTGAGATGAGATTTAGTGACATCTATGGTCAAGGCAAAAAGTAAAAGGAGAGGGCGGCATCTTACCCCAGAGGCCTAAGCAAGCGAAAAGAGTAAAGGGGAAAACAATGCATAAAATAAAGTAGCTCAGTCAGTGAGGTTTGACAGAGTAACGAGGCTACTCACAAAACCAAAAGGTCAGCAATAAATCCCACCGACCTTTAACCTCCGTTCCACTGCAGAATTCCCCAGATTTAAAGGGCAAGTGGGCACAAGCTTAAGCAACCTCTTGTGAACTCTGCGCTGTCACCCACTACGTCTGGAGTTTTTCTGGTAGACTGGTCTGTCAGTCTTAGTTTGAGATCAGCACTGGACACCAATGTCAGTCTCAAAGGTTCTCTTTACTTCACTACTGAGTCTGGCCCTCTCACAACGCCTGCCTGACCAACCCCGCGGCTATTTTTAGCTGCTTCACTGCACCTACAAAATGAGCACCATCCTTTCCTTTTTAGATTAGATGGCCTAATGCAGCCTCCTCTTTTGATAGTTTAGAAAAGGGGGATGATCAGTTCCTCTTGCATATTATGCAGTCACCCAGTGCACTTGAACCAACTTTGTGGTCTCACGACTTCGCTTCTCATGTCACATATAATTTCCTCTAACCCTATCTTGATTCATTGCCTTGGCTTTGGTTCTTTTTATATATATTTTTTTCCCCTTTCCCTAGCTGGACCTTTTTTTTTGTTCCGCTCAGCAATAATTCCCAAAACTTCCATTTCTCCGGGTACCTGACAGGGATAATCTCAGGATTAAGGCTTAAAGTGTCAGTGATCTAAACTGTCCAAATTCTCCTGTACTTACAAGTGTAAACGTATGATTACCTTTCGTCTGAGTTACCAGTGTAAACACAAAGGAATTATGAAAGCCAGATGGAGGTGGGACTGCATGACAGGACGAATGTGATTTTTCTTGCAGGGGTGTGTCCTTTGAGTTCTTGCTACAGGGTGAATGCATCAGTCTGTTGTTTATCTGAAAAGTTTGGCGGTATGCATCTGGACAGTGTCCAAAAGTAGGTGCATCAGTGTGTGTTGTTGAAAGATTAATGCATATTGTGATTTAAATAAATCAAACAGGAAGATCAGGTGCTTTCAAACTGTCATACGATGCATATGACACAAGTTTGAATCATTGCTACATTTCCCTCCACCATCCTGTCATCCTGCTATGAATAACAAAGGTAAAAAGAAACGTATACATTATACACATATAAATTATGACTTGAGCTGAAAAGAAATTCAAAGAATTCTGAAAAAAAATATATATATATATATATATATATATATGTTCAACATTGATAATAATCAGAAATGTTTGTTAATCAGCACATCATCATATTAGAATGAGTTCTAAAGGATCATGTGACACTGAAGACTGGAGTAATGATGATGAAAATTCAGCTTTGGCATCAAGGGAACAAGTTCCATTTTAAAATATTCTAAAATAGAAAAAAAATATAATGCAGCCTTGGTGGTCATGAAAGACTTCTTTCAACAACAATTAAGATCTTACCAACCCCAACCTTTTGAACAGCACACTTCAAACCTGTCTAAGTGAAACTTGCAATGTTTGTCAGACATGTCTAATCAAATTTCACCCTCCGGGTTCACACCACACAATATTGTAGTCTTTTACTATAGTAATTGTCAGATTATGTGATTTTGACTCATGGACAAGAAACATATCAGACTACACATTGATTCCTGACCAGTCATCGCTTGCCGTCTTTAAAGGATTAGTTCACTTCAGACTGAAAATGTCCTGCTAATTTACTTACCCCCAAGAAAAGAAAATAAATTTTTTTTTGAGGAAAATTCCAGGATTTTTATGTGGTCTTATCTAGTGAAACAATCGGTCATTTTCTTCAAAAATATTCAATATACTTTTTAACCACAAATGCTTGTCTCTGTGATGCGCATTATGTAATCATGTTGGAAAGGTCACATGACGTTAGTTTTCAAAATGGCGCCGCCGTGTTCAGTCACTGTTCAGGTCGCTCCACGAAGACTGTGCTTTTATTTACTATTTTACTTTCTTTTACTCTCAATTTTTACAAACTTATCAACTGCATTGATCTACTATGACAGCAAAACTCTTTTGGACATTGGTTACCTCTACACTGGACTGTTTCGGGACACTTTCGCCGATACTCTGTGGCCATCTGAGATCCTTCGGAACGCCGAGTTGAACAATGGACAGATGAGTCAACGGCGAAGAATCAAGAAACACCGTGGGAAACGCGCTGGTATCCATAACAGACTGAGGAAAAGGGCATTCAGTCCTCCTCTCCCGAGCATTCTTCTAGCAAATGTTCAATCCTTGGAGAATAAGATGGACGATCTTAGAGCCAGGATAAGTTTTCAATGGGACATGAGAGACTGTAACATCTTTTGTTTGTCCGAAACATGGCTCACGCCCGCGGTCCCGGACACAGCTGTGAGCACAGCATCGGAGAACTTCTCTGTTTTTCGGATGGACAGAACAGCCGAGGCCGGTAAATCCAAAGGCGGTGGAGTATGCTTCATGGTCAACAAGAAATGGTGCGATCCCAGGAACATCACCATTCTCTCGCGGTCCTGCTCGCCTCATCTGGAACATTTTAACAATCATTTGCTGCCCATTCTATCTGCCGAGGGAGTTTCCTGCGGTTGTCGCGACCACTGTTTACATTCCACCACAGGCAGACACAGCGCTGGCTTTATCTGGCCTTCATGATGTTGCCAGCGGCATCATAAACAAACCCCCCGACGTGGCATTCATTGTCGCGGGCGATTTCAACAAAGCAAACCTAAAGAAAGTCCTGCCAAACTTTCACCAGCACGTCTCCTGTCCTACACGAGGAGCAAACACGCTGGATCATTGCTACTCTCCTTTCAAGAACGCCTATAAAGCGCGGTCACTTCCAGCGTTTGGCAAATTGGATCATGCCGCCATTTTCCTCACTCCCGAATACAAACAAAAGCTCGTTCAGGAACCCCCGGTGAGGCGGGAAGTTAAGCGTTGGTCGCCCCACTCCGAGACTGCGCTTCAGGCAGCTCTGGATGATGTAGACTGGGACATGTTCCGAGCGAGTTCAGCCGACGTAAGCGAGTTCACAGATTTGGTGCTTTGCTTCATCAACATGCTTACAGAGCAAGCCACGCAAACAATAACAATAACGTCCTTCTCAAATCAGAAACCGTGGGTGGACAATTCAATCCGCGCTGCAGTGAACACACGCACTGCCGCTTACAACGCCGGTCTCCTTTCAGGGAACATGACTGAATACAGATCGTCCTGCTATGCTCTCAGACGAGCAGTTAAAGCCGCAAAACTCCGTTACAAAGACCGAGTGGAGTCTCATTTCCAACTCAACGACTCACGGCGCTTGTGGCAAGGTCTGAGGTCCATCTGCTCGTTTGGATCTAAATCCTCTGCAGAGGGGAGTGCTGACCCGTTGCTTGTGAACGAGTTAAACTCTTTCTACGCTCGCTTTGACTGTAACCGCGGCAACGCGACTCCGTCAAGTGGCGCGTTAGAGGAAATTACTCAGAGCAGCAACAACCACGTGACCTCTGTCTCAGAGGATGAAGTTCGGAGAGCACTCAAGCGTGTGGACGTCAGGAAAGCTGCCGGGCCGGATGGTATTTCAGGTCGTGTTCTGCGGTCCTGTGCTGATCAGCTCGCCGGGTTGTTTACATCTATCTTTAATGAGTCCCTCGCTACATCTGTGGTCCCCACCTCTTTCAAAAAATCCACCATCATCCCTGTCCCTAAGAACAGTAAACCCTCTTGCCTAAATGACTATCGTCCAGTGGCTCTCACATCTATAGTCATGAAGGTCTTTGAGAGACTCATTAAAAACACCATTTGTGCCTTCATTCCTGACACTTTGGACCCTCTTCAGTTTGCCTATCGTCCCAATAGATCGACTGAAGATGCCATCTCTCATGTCCTCCACTCCTCCCTCACTCACATCGACAGCAAAAGTGGGAACTACGTAAGGCTGCTATTTATTGACTATAGCTCAGCCTTTAACACCATAGTTCCCATCAAGCTAACCTCCAAACTCCTGGATCTCGGCCTGAATCCTTCTCTCTGCCACTGGATTGAGGACTTCCTCACTGGCAGGCCTCAGGTGGTGAGAATAGGCTAGTCCACCTCCACCTCCATCTCCCTGAGTGTGGGAGCTCCGCAGGGCTGTGTCCTGAGTCCCCTGCTCCCCCTGAGTCCCCTGCTCTACTCGCTCTACACGCATGACTGTTTGTCCACACACAGCTCCACCTCTATCATCAAATTTGCTGATGATACTGTTGTCCTGGGCCTCATTTCCAACAACAATGAGACGGCATACTTGGACGAGGTGGAGCATCTAACATCATGGTGCCAGGACAACTGTCTCTCTCTGAATGTTGGCAAGACCAAAGAAATGATTGTGGACTTCAGGAAGAGACAGCAATGGACATACTCCCCTCTCATGATCAGCGGGTCACCAGTAGAGAGAGTGAGCAGCTTCAAGTACCTGGGTGTAAACATCTCCGAGGACCTGACCTGGACTGCTCACATTCAGACACAGGTGAAAAAAGCCAGGCAAAGACTGTACCACCTGCGCCAGCTGAGGAAATTCAGGGTTTCACCAGCTATCCTGAAAACTTTCTATTTAGGGGCGATAGAAGGTGTATTAACTCAGTGCATCACAGCGTGGTATGGGAACAGCACCAGTCATGACCGCAAAGCCCTGCAAAGAGTTGTGCGCTTATCCGAGCGTATCTCAGGGTCAGCTCTTCCGTCTCTGCAGGACGTCTACACCAAACGCTGCAAAGGTAGAGCTACTAAGATCATCAAGGACTCTAATCACCCTGCAAACCCTCATTTCACGCTGCTGCCATCTGGTAAGCGTTTCCGAAGCCTGATGGCCAAAACTGAGAGACTCAGGAGGAGCTTCTTCCCCCAGGCCATCAGACTCCTGAACTCAGTCACTTAACACCACGTGACTTCACTAATACTTCACTTCACTGATAAACATACTGACATTGCACTGCACTTTCTGTTCTCGTTGTTACTGTGTAACAACCTGTTATAAACCTGTTTGCACAGTATACTCTTTATACATTTGTTAACCACATATTTATAAGTCTACAGTTTACTCACTGCACAGTCTACTTCAATTATTTTATTCCACTTTTTTATTCTTATCTTTTACTTTTTTTACTTATCTTCTACTTGACTTATTTATAATTCTACAGATAGATATATATATATATATATATATATATATATATATATATATATATATATATATATATATATATATATATATATATATATATCCTATATTATATATATATATATATATATATATTATTAGTACTTTTTTATCCTATTTCTATTATTTCTTCCTTGTGTTTTTAACTGTGAATTTGCACTGTCCGTGGAGCAGACCTGTTTACATGTCACTGCCGGTTGTATATTCTGTATATAACTGTGTATGTGACAAATAAAACTCTTGAATCTTGAATCTTGAATGACGTAGGCAGAAGTAACGACCCAGTGCTCATCCCATCTCATCCCATTTCTCCTTCTTCAAAATCATTTGACATTGTTGTTTTAACTTTTTTTAGTAAAGGGTGTTTGATTTAGTCTTTGCACATTCGCTTTGTAAACACTGGGTTGGTACTTCCGCGTGACCTTTCCGACGTGATTACGTAAAGCGCATCGTAGAGCAATGCAAGACGAGCATATGCAGATAAAAAGTATATACATTTGTATTTTTCTTTCAGAAAATGACAGATCGTTTCGCTAGAGACATTTCGTGTAGAGCCCTTTGAAGCTGCATTGAAACTGCGATTTGGACCTTCAACCAGTTGAAGTCCACTATATGGAGAAAAATCCTGGAATGTTTTCCTCAAAAAACTTTATTTCTTTTCAACTAAAAAGAGAAAGACATGAACATCTTGGATGACATGGGGGAGAGTAAATTATCAGAAAATGTTAATTCTGAAGTGAACTAATCCTTTAACGTTGTGTGTGATTTCATTGAGAAGGTGGAACTAGTGACTGACTTGCGTAAACAAGAGCGTAAACAAACAATGGTGTGTTAGCTTAATGCTAATTCAAGCACTCATCGGGTTGCTGAAGCGCCTCTGCTATCGTTCGCCAGCATTTATCTTTTTTTTTCCCCTCTGTCCCATCCTAAAGAAAGGAGTAATGTTGCCAAACCTTTCCTTCATTGCATAATTCCACTTAGCAGCACCAATACCATTGTCTCTTTTTGTTTCGTCATGTTTGAAAGCTGTGTACAGAAGAGCTTCTGTGCTCTTATTGGTCAACATCACAGATGTGATGAAACCCATTGTGGACGACCGTACTAGTCTTCCGTCGGGATGTTGTGAAGCGCTGCAGACACAGCGTCGGTTTGTCATCCACTATGACACATAAACGTTTTAAATTGTTTTATCTTGTAAAACTATTGATTCTTGTGTCCCGACACCCATTGTCGTTTAGGAATCACCACGACACCCAAAATCGGGCTGATATTGTGTAGTCTGAACCTGGAATTACACATGGTGTTCCAAAATATTATGCAAGTGACATATCAGTTGCATTTCATCCACCTCTGCATATAAGTTGCATTTCATCCACCTCTAACCAAATCTCACAAAGAGAAACGTTTACAGTGGGCGTAGAAATACATTTTCAAACTATTTTATTGCTGTGGTGTTTTTTGCAGCATGGGGTATCCTGAATGAAAATCCTTTTATTTCAGAAGGCACGATCCTTCTTTTTATACCATAGCAGAAAATGGTCAGTTATGAACTCCACATAACTTGCAGAAGTCATGTTGACACCCTCAGAGACCCTAAAGGGACCTTCCATCTCACTTCCCAATATTCCAGCCCAAACCCGCGTCATCACCCGCTAGCGCCTTGCTGACCTCGCAGTTTCGTTGGAGGGTGGTAGCCACCCACCAACCATATAGAAATCCATCCATCTAGACCATCCATTGAATTATGGCATTCATCAGTGAATAAAACTGTTTAAAAATTAATCTTCATGTATTTTTACACCCATGGTTAGAGGTGGCTGAAATGCAACTTTACACACAACTGCCAGCCTGCATGGAGAAGTTTTTGAGACTCCAGATAAACCAGCAGCTTCAAACACCAGTTTTGCTGCTCAACAGTGGCTTTTTTTCGACAGAAACTTTCCTTAACAAGCTTTTGTCTTGTTCTCTTGTGCTGTAAATTACTGACAAATTGTATGAAAGTTTGATGATCTCCATTCAGTTTTCACACAATATTAGTTGTTTTCATGCCTTTTGCATAACATAGCACCATTTCATGCTTTTCAACTTCTGAAACATCTTTCTTCCTCCCCATATTGCACGAGAACTGTGACTGACTTAATAATGTGGAACAACCTCTTTAGGTAGGGTTTCCATTTACCGATCAATACCGGTTATCTAAAAATATATGGACAAATAAAACAAAGAAACTTTCTTTGAAAATCTAAAATCTGATTTTAGATTCTGAAAACCTGAAATCTGACATGCATAATAATTTGGAACACACTGTATTTCACCCCATTTGGTCAAGGCTTCAACTAATAATGATAGGGGCATGACGAGACGCTTATCTCACGAGACAAGACAAGAAACGAGATTGGCACAAACTCAACTGACTGGATTTTCTTTTTTTTATTATCTCTTCAGACCTTAGAACTGCACATGATTTATGAGCTTCTACTACTTTTGACCTCTTAACTGAACTCCTTCCCACAAATTGATCATAGATCAAGAGCAAACAATAAGGGCAACCAAAATCAAAATATATTCTCAATATTCAATGTACAAATAGAGACCTTTTTTTTTTTTTTTTTTTTTATTTATTTTTTTATTTATTTTTTAAAGCATGATACAGAGCTAAGAGATAGTTACAACTACACAGTTAGCTTTCATATTGAGAGATATTCTCATGCCTCAGGGAGTCGCTTTCAAACAGCGGTAGGCTAATGTATTGAAATCGCGTTTGAATATTATGCTCGCTCGCATTTGCTTTCACTTTCAATTTTGCGATCGTGCGTACTCTGGGAATAGCGGTGGTGCTGAATGTACATTTTAAAATAGACATTTGTCTGACATTTCTGTATCTCCGCCGAATCCTCTGCCACGGCCCTGTCGATTAGAACTACAAATGCGGATAAAAAGTGTTAAAAACTACAAACATGACGGATGTGCGAGTCCGAGGGTTAAGTAGAGAGGTTTAGATAAAGGGGTTTAAGAGATCAATTATCAGTATTTAACCCGACTAAAAGATATTTATTCTGTATTATCCACATTATATTTCACCTACAGCAGCATTGAGAACTTTTGTAATGATACGTTTTGCCATTAACTTTTATATGCATCATTATATTTAAACTGCAAACACATGAGGATAATATCTGCATTAAAGACCCACGAATGGCATTTCTCTCCAATATGATAGTGCACAATTACCATCACACACCTGTAGGTAATGGATAGGTGCGTAGGACAAAGGATCACCAAATCCAAAAATCTCAACAAATAAAGGGAAATCCTGCACACTATAAGTACTTGCAAAAACGCTAAAAACTTTTTATTAGCAATGTTTCAGTCTCATGACCTTCATCAGGCATATTCCTGATATTGGTATATGCCTGATGAAGGTCATGAGACCGAAACGTTGCTAATAAAAAGTTTCTCCGATATGATAGGAAATTTAATTGAATGTGGAGGATTTGAACTGTGATGATGATTGACAGGGCAGTTTAAACGGTGATGGGATGCACGCAACTAAGCAACAGAGTCTGTTAAAGATGACTAAGTAATATGTCCCAAAGCTTGCATACTCTTCTGCTACACTTCTTCACAAAAAGAGTACATACTTTTAGGTTGTAGTATAAGTAGGCAAATTGGGAAGCAGCAATATTCTATCCTAACTTCACCCTCACACTCCGTAATGATAAAATTGACGCGAGACAGCTTTTCACCTCGACGAGAAATCTCAACACATTTTAGTCTTGCGAGATCTCGTCACACCCCAATTAATGATAATGATATTTTTTTTCTTAAATACAGTATACTACAAACCCCGATTCCAAAAAAGTTGGGACACTGTAGAAATTGTGAATAAAAAAGGAATGCAATAATTTACAAATCTCATAAACTTATATTTTATTCACAATAGAATATAGATAACATATCAAATGTTGAAAGTGAGACATTTTGAAATGTCATGCCAAATATTGGCTCATTTTGGATTTCATGAGAGCTACACATTCCAAAAAAGTTGGGACAGGTATCAATAAGAGGCCGGAAAAGTTAAATGTACATATAAGGAACAGCTGGAAGACCAATTGGCAACATGATTGGGTATAAAAAGAGCCTCTCAGAGTGGCAGTGTCTCTCAGAAGTCAAGATGGGCAGAGGATCACCAATTCCCCCAATGCTGCGGCCAAAAATACTGGAGCAATATCAGAAAGGAGTTTCTCAGAGAAAAACTGCAAAGAGTTTGAAGTTATCATCATCTACAGTGCATAATATCATCCAAAGATTCAGAGAATCTGGAACAATCTCTGTGCGTAAGGGTCAAGGCCGGAAAACCGTACTGGATGCCCGTGATCTTCGGGCCCTTAGACGGCACTGCATCACATACAGGAATGCTACTGTAATGGAAATCTCAACATGGGCTCAGGAATACTTCCAGAAAACCTTGTCGGTGAACACAATCCACCGTGCCATTCGCCGTTGCCGGCTAAAACTCTATAGGTCAAAAAAGAAGCCATATCTAAACATGATCCAGAAGCGCAGGCGTTTTCTCTGGGCCAAGGCTCATTTAAAATGGACTGTGGCAAAGTGGAAAACTGTTCTGTGGTCAGACCAATCAAAATTTGAAGTTCTATTTGGAAAACTGGGACCCCATGTCATCCGGACTAAAGAGGACAAGGACAACCCGAGTTGTTCTCAGCGCTCAGTTCAGAAGCCTGCATCTCTGATGGGATGGGGTTGCATGAGTGCGTGTGGCATGGGCAGCTTACACATCTGGAAAGGCACCATCAGTGCTGAAAGGTATATCCAAGTTCTAGAATAACATATGCTCCCATCCAGACGTCGTCTCTTTCAGGGAAGACCTTGCATTTTCCAACATGACAATGCCAGACCACATACTGCATCAATTACAACATCATGGCTGTGTAGAAGAAGGATCCGGGTACTGAAATGGCCAGCCTGCAGTCCAGATCTTTCACCCATAGAAAACATTTGGCGCATCATAAAGAGGAAGATGCCACAAAGAAGACCTAAGACAGTTGAGCAACTAGAAGCCTGTATTAGACAAGAATGGGACAACATTCCTATTCCTAAACTTGAGCAGCTTGTCTCCTCAGTCCCCAGACGTTTGCAGACTGTTAGAAAAAGAAGAGGGGATGCCACACAGTGGGAAACATGGCCTTGTCCCAACTTTTTTGAGATGTGTTGATGCCATGAAATTTAAAATCAACTTATTTTCCCCTTAAAATTATACATTTTCTCAGTTTAAACATTTGATATGTCATCTATGTTGTATTCTGAATAAAATATTGAAATTTGAAACGTCCACATCATTGCATTCTGTTTTTAGTCACAATTTGTACAGTGTCCCAACTTTTTTGGAATCGGGTTTGTGTATACTTTACAAACAATTTAAAAATAGGGCACAATGTACTGTATTTGACAGAATTATTTTTTTACAGGTTTATCGTGTATTTTGAATTTTAGGGTTGTGTTTTAGGGTTAATAACGGAAATGTACCTAAAATTACTGGATAATGTCCTGGTAATTTTCTGCCATTTATATTTTTACTGATATTTTTTTTTTTTTTTTTTTTTTTTTGTTATTTATTTATTGATTTTTAGTGTATGGCCTGGACATGTTTCTATGATACTCAGCTATACTTAAAATCTAATACTAGTCTTCTTTTGAACATTAGCTTAAATCGGAATGCCCCTATAGCCAGAGCACAGAGCATGTATTAAACTGTTGAGGGAGACGTCTATCTGTCTGTGACCTGTACAGGGCATTATGTTACGCAGGTGTGTGACCAGAAGATCTGCTGGCAGCTGTCTGTTAATGCACAACAAAAGGCATGAGCCCTCAGGGGTTAGACACACCAAACCACAGGCAAACCAAAATGTTAGATGAGCTCAGAACGACATTCCTGATGTCACGTGACACTGACAGTCTGCGTAGGATTGCACATCAAACAAAACGACACATTCCGCCCTGAAAAGGTAAGAGCTGTGATAAGTGCTGATAATGTGATGAAAATTATCAGCACACATGTGTTTGCATGCTGTCAAATTCAGGTCAATGATTACTCTGATGTGAAAGAACAAAGTGAAGCACACGTAACTATATATTAGTGCAACACCCTTTTTTCAATAGGCTTTGGGTCGGCACAGATTATTTAGTTTTTTAATCCTTATGAATGGCATTATGTGATTCAGTCAATAAAGCTTTTATGGGAAAAAAGGAGTGCCATAGAACTGACCATTGACATACCACATACCATTGTTACAGGATTTTAAATACAAATTTTCTCAATGAACTCACTCCGCACAAGCTTTTGAACAGCTTAATGCTTGTATTCACTGGCAAATGATGCATTGAAGCATTGAAAATGCATTGTTGAGGGGTTGATGCAGTTTGGTTTGTGTAAACTATTGCTATCTTTCTTCTAAAACAGTATAAGTATAGTGAGATGTGAAGGCCAAGTTTGGTAACTCATACTTGGAATTTGTCCACTGCATTTAACCCATTCAAGTTAGTGCACACACATTAGAAGTGAGTAGTGAATGCGCACACACACACTGCAAACCATAGACGCGCACACACACCCAGAAAAGTGGGCAGCCATTTGTTTTTGGTTTTTTTTTGCTGTGGTGCCTTGGGAGAGATTGGGGGATAGGGCACTTCAGTCATTTCCTACCAGTATTGAGAATCAAACCAACAACCTTTGGATTATCAGTTTGACTCTCTAAATAGGCCACGACTGTCCCCCAAGTCAGGGTTAGAAATCCAGTTTGGGTGAAATTTACAATTTAAGAACTGACCCTTTAATTCACAAGTTGGATTTTTGAATTGGCCAGAATTTGAATTCCAGGATTTTGAATTACAATTCTGATAAATTCAACAGGCAATGACATTCTTGGAATTGAAGTGCTTGGTCCAAAATTTATAAATGGCATTCAAATCTAGTTTTGTCTATCTGTCTGTAAGGTCTATAAAATATTCAGCAAGTAAAAAGCATTATTTTTAACAGAATGGATGGGTGGGTGGATGGATGGTTGGATGGATTTTGGATTACAATTCTGAGAAATTCAACAGGTAATGGCATTCTGGGAATTTAAGTAATCCACATTGGTCCAAAATGTATAGATAGCATTCAAATCCATTTGTGTCTATCCGTCTGTAAGGTCTATAAAATATTTAGCAACTAAAAAGCATTATTTTTAACAGAATGGATGGGTGGGTGGATGGGTGGGTGGATGGGTGGATAGATGGATGGATGTGTAATGGAGTCAAGCTAGTAAGAGCTGTGCTAGTAAACCTCAGTCCCCTGGTCTCACGTTGGCGACTGATGCTTGAGACTGCATTCTTTAGTGTCCTTATTAGCTCCCATGCCAAAGACACCGGTTCAAATCCTGCTCAGAGCAGGTCAAGTAGGATTGGTTACAGATGGATGGATGGATAATTCACTTATGCATTGAAATTGCCTTTTTTATTACTTAAATTACATTTGCATATTACCTGAAGAACATGTAGCATGTTTCCTATGCTAACATGGTTGCCAAGGTTTATCTATGTGATTGCTAAAGTGTTCTGAGTTTCTTTTTTTTTGTGATGCTATGCGGTTGCTGAGGTCTTCTGGGTGACTGCTTATGGGCCTGAGTCAACAGTATCCACCTCTACGAAATTCAAGTCAATGCAGTGTCTGGTGGAATACTTTGCTGTTTAATGTCTACTAGGCAAAAATCATAAAGTCCAATTACTTTGAAAAGTAACAGCACATCTCTCCTCAACAAGATATTTGATTTGAGGCATTCATGTCTGTAGTGCACAGTGTTAGGTAAGTTACATAGCCAAGTCTAATACTTAAGGTCAATATCTTTGAAAATCCCCTAACCCTATGTGGGTGTGATAGTAATCGTGATGCTTGCCTCAGCAAACGGCACTAATGGCATTATCCTTCAAGAACTAAGGACTGCTGACTACATCTAAGGACTTTTTTTTTTTTGGAAAACCTTCTGGACTGAGACTTGGCCATGTAGTTTATATGTATCTGTGATTCAAAAGGACACAATAAAATTGTCACCGAGTGATTTTTAACATTATTATTGAATCAACAGCCAGTTCTCCGCTACATTTGAACAGCGTTTCAACTAGGCGTTAATAAAGAGAATTTCCCATTGACTTTTCATAATTACTTTATCCATTACGTTCCCCAGAACATGATGAACAGAGAAATAATCCGAAAAGACTGAGAGAAATGTTCTAACAAGCAATGTGGAAATTACAAGGTTTTAGCACTCATGTGTCGGAGTGAACGACTGACTATTAGAGCGATCAGTCATGTGGAAAAGTCAAATTTGTGGCGTGGCTGCACTGGAATACAGTGAAATAGAAAAGCTCACAAGGTTTATGGGTTGATATGTATGTATATGTGCGTGTGTGCTCCAGTCGTAAGGTCTCTCATGCGAATCTAACTATATCCCTTCTAAAAACCAAGTGGACAGTCAATGTCACAATTCATGTCTCTCTTGCAGATTCATTTGGCTGCTGTGTCAAGTCCTCGACTCCCTTAAAGTTGCCTACGCGCTGCTTTATTTTCTGGCCACTGATGGCGGGATGGGGGTGATGAAGCAAGCAGCTGTAAATTTAGACGTCTACAGTTGGAAATGAGCATCAGATGCCCGTAGATAAGCCACAGATATAAGCAAGATATGAGATTCCCATCCGAAAGGTCATTCTTACCGTCTCACGGATTGGTGTTTGAAATGGCGCTCTGGTCAACCGTGTCGCGATCTGCCAAAAGCCATCATCTTCCCCTGATGGCAGGTCAAAATATCACCAGGCCATCAGATATGGGACAATACATTTTTTTTTTTAATTTATTTATTTTTTTATTTTTTTAAGGTTTATAATGATTGTGACCAGTACAGTGGCAAAATTTCATCTTAGTACTCAAGTATTTCATCATATTTTGAGGTTAAATGGAGACTTACTGGATTATTATTGTGATTATAGTCTCCACATTCTCATCACTACAGTTCTTGGGTGCTGTTTAGCATGATGCAAAGCAAAGCAAAAGAATTAACCATGATAACGGTCTCTGTACTGCTCTGCCTCAAGATTCTTTATTGCTTTTACAAAGAAGAAAGGACAGCCAAATTAATAAAAAGAGAACAACTTTAGGGTTAAGGTTAAATATTAATCACAATAAGCAATTTTTCTGCCAATTAATATAGCTAATGAAGTTGATATTATAGACTTAGCTCAGCAATACAGAATTAATTTGACGTGCACTTCCAGCTGTGCATATCTTGCCTGCTTCAAATGTGACTCATTTAATCATTACAGAGCCAGAACTATCTGAGTTCTCACGAAACCTGTCAAGAAATGTACAGAGGAAAAAAATAAATAAAAAAAATCATACAGAAAGAAAATGTAATTTGCATAAAGAAAATTATAATCCACTAGTACCCATAGAATGCTTTGCATTGTGACATTATCTTCAGGACATTTTACTCCAACATGTTTATATTTTTGCTATTGTAAAATGCTCAATATTGTTCATGTCTTTTTTTAAATTATGATTCTTATTACTGTAGTATTTTTATCTGTTAGTATTTTATTGCAGTATGTCACAATGCAAAGGGCTTAAAAAAAAAAAAAAAAAAAAAAAAAAAAAAAATTTAATAGTACCCAGTATGTGCATTGTATTAAAATTTGTTTGTTTGTTTGCATTGTGACATTGTCATTACTACAAACCCGATTCCAAAAAATTGGGACACTGTACAAATTGTGAATAAAAACAGAATGCAATGATGTGGAAGTTTCCAATTTCAATATTTTATTCAGAATACAACATAGATGACATATCAAATGTTTAAACTGAGAAAATGTATAATTTTAAGGGAAAAATAAGTTGATTTTAAATTTCATGGCATCAAAAAAGTTGGGACAAGGCCATGTTTCCCACTGTGTGGCATCCCCTCTTCTTTTTATAACAGTCTGCAAACGTCTGGGGACTGAGGAGACAAGCTGCTCAAGTTTAGGAATAGGAATGTTGTCCCATTCTTGTCTAATACAGGCTTCTAGTTGCTCAACTGTCTTAGGTCTTCTTTGTGGCATCTTCCTCTTTATGATGCGCCAAATGTTTTCTATTGGTGAAAGATCTGGACTGCAGGCTGGCCATTTCAGTACCCGGATCCTTCTTCTACACAGCCATGATGTTGTAATTGATGCAGTAGGTCTTCCCTGAAAGAGACGCCGTCTGGATGGGAGCATATGTTGTTCTAGAACTTGGATATACCTTTCAGCATTGACGGTGCCTTTCCAGATGTGTAAGCTGCCCATGCCACACGCACACATGCAACCCCATCCCATCAGAGATGCAGGCTTCTGAACTGAGCGCTGAGAACAACTTGGGTTGTCCTTGTCCTCTTTAGTCCGGATTACATGGCGTCCCAGTTTTCCAAAAAGAACTTCAAATTTTGATTGGTCTGACCACAAAACAGTTTTCCACTTTGCCACAGTCCATTTTAAATGAGCCTTGGCCCAGAGAAAACGCCTGCGCTTCTGGATCATGTTTAGATATGGCTTCTTTTTTGACCTATAGAGTTTTAGCCGGCAACGGCGAATGGCACGGTAGATTGTGTTCACCGACAATGTTTTCTGGAAGTATTCCTGAGCCCATGTTGTGATTTCCATTACAGTAGCATTCCTGTATGTGATGCAGTGCCGTCTAAGGGCCCGAAGATCACGGGCATCCAGTATGGTTTTCCGGCCTTGACCCTTACGCACAGAGATTGTTGCAGATTCTCTGAATCTTTGGATGATATTATGCACTGTAGATGATGATAACTTCAAACTCTTTTGCAGTTTTTCTCTGAGAAACTCTTTTCTGATATTGCTCCAGTATTTTTGGCCACAGCATTGGGGGAATTGGTGATCCTCTGCCCATCTTGACTTCTGAGAGACACTGCCACTCTGAGAGGCTCTTTTTATACCCAATCATGTTGCCAATTGACCTAATAAGTTGCAAATTGGTCCTCCAGCTGTTCCTTATATGTACATTTAACTTTTCCGGCCTCTTATTGCTACCTGTCCCAACTTTTTGGAATGTGTAGCTCTCATGAAATCCAAAATGAGCCAATATTTGGCATGACACTTCAAAATGTCTCACTTTCAACATTTGATATGTTATCTATATTCTATTGTGAATAAAATATAAGTTTATGAGATTTGTAAATTATTGCATTTCTTTTTTATTCACAATTTCCCAATACTTTTGGAATCGGATTGTGTATGTATGTGTATATATATATATATATATATATACTCACCTAAAGGATTATTAGGAACACCATACTAATACTGTGTTTGACCCCCTTTCGCCTTCAGAACTGCCTTAATTCTACGTGGCATTGATTCAACAAGGTGCTGAAAGCATTCTTTGGAAATGTTGGCCCATATTGATAGGATAGCATCTTGCAGTTGATGGAGATTTGTGGGATGCACATCCAGGGCATGAAGCTCCCGTTCCACCACATCTCAAAGATGCTCTATTGGGTTGAGACCTGGTGACTGTGGGGGCCATTTTAGTACAGTGAACTCATTGTCATGTTCAAGAAACCAATTTGAAATGATTCGAGCTTTGTGACATGGTGCATTATCCTGCTGGAAGTAGCCATCAGAGAATGGGTACATGGTGGTCATAAAGGGATGGACATGGTCAGAAACAATGCTCAGGTAGGTCGTGGCATTTAAACATGGCACACTTTAGGCCCCTTAGTGCCAATTGGGCAAAGAAAACATCCCCCACACCATTACACCACCACCACCACCAGCCTGCACAGTGGTAACAAGGCATGATGGATCCATGTTCTCATTCTGTTTACGCCAAATTCTGACTCTACCATCTGAATGTCTCAACAGAAATCGAGACTCATCAGACCAGGCAACATTTTTCCAGTCTTCAACTGTCCAATTTTGGTGAGCTCGTGCAAATTGTAGCCACTTTTTCCTATTTGTAGTGGAGATGAGTGGTACCCGGTGGGGTCTTCTGCTGTTGTAGCCCATCCGCCTCAAGGTTGTGCGTGTTGTGGCTTCACAAATGCTTTGCTGCATACCTCGGTTGTAACAAGTGGTTATTTCAGTCAAAGTTGCTCTTCTATCAGCTTGAATCAGTTGGCCCATTCTCCTCTGACCTCTAGCATCAGCAAGGCATTTTTGCCCACAGGACTGCCGCATACTGGATGTTTTTCCCTTTTCACACCATTCTTTATAAACCCTAGAAATGGTTGTGCGTGAAAATCCCAGTAACTGAGCAGATTGTGAAATACTAAGACCGGTCCGTCTGGCACCAACAACCATGCCACGCTCAAAATTGCTTAAATCACCTTTCTTTCCCATTCTGACATTCAGTTTGGAGTTCAGGAGATTGTCTTGACCAGGATCACACCCCTAAATGCATTGAAGCAACTGCCATGTGATTGGTTGATTAGATAATTGCATTAATGAGAAATTGAACAGGTGTTCCTAATAATCCTTTAGGTGAGTGTGTGTGTGTGTGTGTGTGTGTGTGTGTATGTATATGTGTGTGTAATATATATATATATATATATATATAAGTAATGACAATGTCACAATGCAAACAAATAAAATATGTGAATGTAATGTAATATAATATTAAAAAAAAGGAGTCGTTTATAGTTTACAATTTATTTTTGTTTCTATCTGGTCTTGGAGGCAAAATAAAATGTGAGATCCCTCTGTGGGTTTTACTCTTCACTTTTATTTTGTTAAAGTGTTATTTAATTTGTAATACTCAATACATATGAACAATGTCGGTAGTAAAAGTACATTTATACACCCACAATAACGTTTGTAAGCTTCATCATGCAATGTGTCGTGACACAATGTATTTTAATGTGCTCTAGAACAAATGAGATTTAAGAGCTACGCCGGAGGGGAAGATCATTTAAATTTCAGTCTGGGCTTCTTATATGAACCTTTTTAACGTTTGTGAGCTCGACAGCCCTAGTAACCATCAGTTTTTATTATATGGAAAAGAGCAGATAGGAGATTCCTGCAAAATGTCTCCTTCTGTGTTTTTATGGAAGAGAGAAGGTTTGGCACAACAAGAGGGTGAGTAAATACTTCAATCCAGCCTAAACTTCTTCATTAAGCTTTATCAAAAAAGGTACATAGCCATCAGTTTACCACAGGATGGTACACCTCTCAAGAGCCTCATTTAACTTTCTCCTCATTGCACTCCTTCTTTCTCTCTCTTTTACCATCAAACTCTTTCTTTTTTTAAAAAATACAAGAGCATATCTCAATGTGTCAGAGTCTCAGTTGTGATGGCCAGCTAACTTACACCCAGTTATCATTAGCCAGTGCCTGCTAATGACTTCAAGTGTTAGAGGCCTGTCACTGCCTATATTTTTAATGGCCTTCAGCGGGATCCTCTCTACCTGTCACAGGGCTTCGTGACAGTGGTCCTCCTTCACTTTCCTGACAGAAACACTCGCTCGGATAGCACTCGGCGTTCCTCCTCATCACCAAGCTCATTGCCTTTCAATATAAATGCTGTCACTATTTTAACAAACAACACTGCACATATGACATTCACATCAACTGCTCTCAAGTTACCCGATTTAGCGTTGGCTGTCACAGAAAACGTCGTCAGCTTCTAAAACAAGGTATAAAAAAGGTCATTTCCAGCTCAAGACTGGCTTGAAAGCGTGTTACACACCTCAGTGAAAAGGTAAGATTCCCACCTGAGTGACAGAATTTCCCAAGGCAGAGTTTTAACATAAAACGCCCAACCTCAGGAATGAAACTATGATTCGTTAAAGGAACAATATGACAAAAAGTTCTCTTTTGATTGCAAAGGAGGGGCAAAGTGGTGAACTATGACAAAAAAGCATGTAGTTGAGGTGTTTGTTTGGTCCGAGAGAATGAACACAAGCTGAAATCAATGTAAATATATTGTGCTGGTTGGTGTTTACTCGCTCTAAAAAACTTGAAATGCATGGTTGAAAGTAAAAAATTCGAATTTATTGTTTTAATTAAAACATTTTAAGTTGCAAACATTATTTTGTAGAGTTCTGTAAAAAATGTGATGAACTTAATATCTTCTGTAACTTAAATTTCTTCAATTGTTTTTATTTTTTATTATTTTTTTTTAGGTTGTAATAATTAGGTTGACCTTTAATGTTCTTATGTTTGACATTTAAAAGAGTTTCTGTAATGTTGAAGATTTTGGGGTTACCATTGTGCTGAAGAGTAGATACATGTAATGACTACATAACATCTTACTTGATCATTAAACATGCATGTTAAATAATTTATGTTAGCATGTGCTATGATAGCTGTTGATTTGAACTGAAATAGATAAGATTAATTGGTTCCAGGGCTACAACTCTGGTAGTTGGAGCAACTTATTTGTTTTTATTTTTTATGCTACAAATGATTGTTTCTCCAACTCAGTGTAGCTTGTTGGTTGATCATAGATTCACTCAAAGTTGTCATAACTCAAAAAAAAAAAAAAAAATGATGCAAACTGTTACGTTCATTTATTTTGCTGAGCCAAAACATTATTTTTTAGAGTGAGGGGTGAATGCCATTTAAGGGAGACTGGGGCAAGTTGTCACACGTTATTCTCCAGCGAATATTTCTCAGGGTTAGGGTTTATTTTGAGACAAAAACCATAAAGTCTTGTCTACAAAAAGAGCTAAAGAACATTTCCACCATTATTGTCCATGCAGGAAAACAATTATTTATGACTTATTTTACTTTGATATTTTGGGCCAACGGCTGGCCTCAATAGCAGGGTATGTTTCTCACACAATGCAAGTTAAATTATCACCATGGGAACCTGGATGCAGTAGGCTATTCAATGGCTTATCAGGAGCAGTAAAATGAGTATGAAACATAAAATAGCTCGGCATAGATGTTAAAGGTGACATACGAATGTAGTTTAAATGAATGAAGATTTTGTTTAAATAAAAATATTCTAATTTACTACATTTGTTTTTTGAACTGCTGTTTGCAACATACAAAACCATTGCGAGAGAAACAAAGCTGAGTTACACAGTCAGTGTGACAACTAGCCCCAGCCTCAAATTTGTGTTAAAGGTATGTTACCTTTTCAGTTCATTTTGATTTGATTCAATTCAATTCAAAGCACAATAAAGACAACAAATGTTGACCACTATGTTGTGCAACAACAAATATAAAAGAAACAGAACAATCAGAAAATGGACTAAGCATAAATCCTAAACTTTGGATTAAAAATAAAATCTATTTTTCTGAATTTTGTACGTTTTTTTTATTTTTTATTTATTTTTTATACTTCGTACTACTATAATGACAAACATGGGCATGAATTGAGAAGATCATTGACACCTAAAGAACAGATACACATTTTACCATGAATCTTTAGAAACTGCAGAACTATTAACTCCAATAAGAATGTACTTTCAAAAAGTAGCTTTGTTTGAGTAAATTAATTCAATAAAAATATTGAAAGTGTATTTTGTGAATAATTGCATATCCATAAATGTGAACACTTGTATCTTTAGTAATGATTTTGTGTAATAATAATAATTTATAATTGTTGTTGTTCTTTTAAATAAATCCTCGTAATCCCAAATTGTGTTACTGTATGCTGAGAATTCTAATTTCCACTTAAAAGTGCAGTAAGCAATTTAAGCCAATCAGCAGTAAGGGGCGTGTCCACACATGATGGAGGGGGGGAGAGTAAGCAAGAGGGAGATTTGAAAAAAGCCTGTAGAAATAAAAATGACAGAGAGACATTACAAAAGAGTAAAGGTTAGAGGAATATCATATAATTAGGCAAGAGCTTAAAGGGATAGTTCATCCAAAAATGAAAATTCTGTCATCATTTAGTCACGCTCAAGTTGTTCCAAACCTGTATGAAATTCTTTGTTCTGCTGAACACAAAGGAAGATATTTGGAAGAATATTTGCAACCAAGCAGATCTCGGCAGACCATTGACTCCCATAGTGGGGCTGCCGAGATCTGCTTGGTTACAAATATTCTTCCAAATATCTTCCTTTGTGTTCAGCAGAACAAAGAAATTAATACAGGTTTGGAACAACTTGAGCTATGAGCTATGTGAACTATCCCTTTAAGGACCTGCGTCAATATTAGAGAGACCTAAGCGCAAAGGCCTGAAAATGGATGGTAAGGTTGTGCTGTTTCTGCTCACTGGTTTTGCTATGTTTCACAGAACCAAGATGTTATAATGTTAGCTATAGTAACAGGACAGTTTTGAGTGCCATTGTTTTTCTGGAGATGCTGGCAACTAACAACCAATGCTTGCTTGTATATATATTCTTGTAAGTTAATTTATTTTTTATTTGTTTTATTATTCTTCCTTGTCATTCGTCATCCTTGCTTTATTTCTGGTGCATTATTTTGCTTTGCTTCAGCTATGATAAAGAGACATCCACTCACGCATTGTGTGTTCGTGCATTTTGAGGGTGGAGCAATGAAGAGAGGGGTGCTTGTTTTGGTTGATTTCATATTTCAAAAGCATTTGTCAGAAATAACTTATTGTTTCATTTCCAATTATAGTCTATGTGTTCACACAAAAGCTTCGTTTTAGCTTTTTAAAGAAAAAGGTCACACTTTAGGTAAAATTCTCACTATTAACTAACTATTAATTATTATAATAATTATTAACTCCTAATAACTGCTTAGTAATAGTTAGTAAGGTAGTTATTAAGTTTATGTATTGGGTAGGATTAAGGGATGTAGAATATGGTCATGCAGAATGAGGCATTAATATGTGCTTTATAAGTATTAAAAACAGCCAATATCATAGTGATATGCATGCTAATAAGAAACTAGATTATAGTGAGAATTGGACCCTAAACTAAAGTGTTACCAAGAAAGAAAAAGCATAACAGGAGTTCATTTTGTTCCATTCGAGCATCTCTGCACTGCAGCCATAATTAGTCAAATAAAAACATTTTAGTGCAGGGAAAAGAAGGGAGTCCAAATCTGGCCTGCAGATGTACGAAACAGAGATTAGTTTTAGATGAAACATCTGGGCTTTGTGCCTTCCAGAAAGATCCAAAAGAAGGTTTACAACCCAATATGGTATTATTCTTGTCATTCATGTGAATTTGCATGTACATATACAAATACAAGATAATAAGAGATTCTGTACAAACAGGTCATTAACACAGAATAAACACCAACAGGGTTACAGGAAGGTTTTGAATCACACTCAAAGGGTTTATTTTGCAACTGTACAATATTCTGCCTATTATGTGGCTGATTATCAAATAAATAAATAAATAAATGGAAGGGAAACATTGATTTGAGTTTGAATTATTTTATGAGAAGAAAGCGATAAGTTTACACAACAAAAATGTACTAAAATAAATGTCTTTCCTTTGCACTTTACATACATATGACAACGTTCAGTGATCCCCGTTCACACCGGATCCATGAAAACAACGAAACACTACGCGCCTATAAACTGAACACATAATACACATGCACATGACTAGACTGGGTAAACTCAGCCTGATCTGCCGGCGATTTGATTTCGCCCTGCAGCTCAGTCTGGAAACCTGTACATTAATTGTTACTGCTTCTGTTACACTTTTGCGGGAACCAATCACAGACTGGCTTATCCACCTGGCGCGCTATTGGCAGGTTTAACACGATGACGGATAGAGAAGTGATGGGTCGTTGCCCGTTGATCACGCCTCTTGTGGTCTGATTGGTTGAAGGACTATCCAATTGCGTACAGAGTCTTTTGAACTATGCCCGTTGATCACGCCTCTTGTGCAGTAGAAAATACAGAGCAGACTCCCCAGACCAATGTTCTTAAATCTTAAATTGAGCTTGGTCTGGTGATAGCCAGACAAGCACATGACATCACCGTTTGCAAATTTTGTAGTTTACACAGAGACAAAAACGGAATAGTTTTTTTAAAAGCTTGCACTTTGAAACCCATTTGGAACCTGTTTGCATTTTTTTTAGGCCCACAGAACACAGTTGTCACTTAAATGGACAGCCAAAACGCAAAATAAGTTTTCCGTTTTTAGTTGCAAACAGGGTTGTGTAACCCCCCCCCAAAAAAATAAATCAGTTGCCTGAAACAAATGCTCAACTGCACAATCTAATGATCATTATACAAAAAAACAAAACAAAAAAAGTACTACAGAATACTGCAATATTTATTACAATAAATATAAACCTATATGTACATTTATTTATATATATTTATTTTTATATATATATATATATATATATATATATATATATATATATATATATATATATATATATATATATATATATATATATATATATGCTGCTGATAAGATTTTTATTTTATTTTTTTATCCACAACCAGTTCAGCCATTTGGAAGGAAGCAAGCAAAGATGTTCAGTGGAAGACGGATATAAACAAATGGCAGATGTTTATTCTCGTTGTTCCCCCAGAGCTGTACGCTGTACACAGAGTCCAGCCCCATTAATGCCTCATGACGAAGACAGAGAAGAACACTATCATACAATATTAACACTAGCTCAGCCGTGTGGCTTGATGAGAAAAGACATGCCATTATTGCCTTCTGAATAAGGATAAGGGCATCTGGGATTCACTTTTGAGAAAAAAAAAAAAAAAAAAAAAAAAAAAAGTTAGGACGAATTCACCTGTACCCTCATATTTGTGATTAACATCAAAATGTCAATGTCATACACGAGGATGTTTGAACAGATTGGATGCTGAATCTGGTGCCAAATGATGAATAGTGAAATCTCAGTCAAATTAAACTAACTAAGGCTCACTCAAAAATGGAAATGTTGTTATTTCTACTTACCCTTATGCGGTTCCAAACCCATATGCTGTTATTCTTTTTTTTTTTTTTTTTCTGGTACTCAGATGACAATATTTCTGAGTAATCGTATTTGACGTCTTCAATGATGACAAATGGGACAAAGCGTCAGTCCCATTTTTTTAAGATTTTCAGTAAATAGCGACTTCAGTTTTTGTTCACACACAAGCTATCTGACTTTAGAAGACTTGGAGTATGTAGCATTTGTGTCTTATGTCCTATGTTGTTTTTTTCATATTTATTTATTTATTTATTTTTGGAGCGTATAAAGTATATAAACTAATTATTATATACACTAATACAAATAACACATTTATAATTTGAACATTTTTAAAAAGCCCTGAAAGCCTTGATGACATATATAAAAAAATATTATGCATGAAATGCATTTCAGCCCCCGCAGTGCTATTCTTATATCCATAAGCACAACGCTATACTGTATGCGCTCATGGATATTTAAGAGCTTTTATAACTCTCCAATCACATTCGATCCATAAACAGTGTGATGGAGCACACCATTAGGCCCAGAGAAACAATTATATTTAATTATGTAAATAGCTGAATCACCCAATAAAATCCAAAGAGGAATGAAAAAGGCAGCCAGGTCAGCAGATATTTTCCGAGACGCTGGAATAGCTCACTCTTGCGAGTTGTAGCATCACAGCTTGATTTTTCACAGTCACAATCTCGAGAGTTAATTGAAGTCAATAACATTTAGCCCCTGGGGTGGAATTTAAATGGTTTGTTGCAGGTGAGTACTTTAAAACCCTGCGATACTTTGATTTATACTCTCTCGCTCTTGTGGAAGAAAAGTTCTATGGCACAAAGCAAATTGCACAAAGGACGGAGGTAATTGTGATCACAGCATTCTTGTACAACATTTCTATAGACACAGGGAAAATCAATATCAATTTGACAGAATTCAAGGAAAGGAGAGTTACCTTGCACTGTGCACACAATGTGACAATACCACAAACAACATACAACATGCAAAAATGCATCATATACAAAACAAGCAATAATTAGTCACTAACCCTGCTGAAAAGACCTGGGTGAATTTTCAGGCTGCTATACGTGAAATGAGGATACATTATGAAGGTATTAGGCTCAAACTGAAAGTGTCAAACAAAAAAATAAAAAAAATAAATAAATAA